>PVKH010009443.1:0-18812 GCA_004027955.1 Chaetophractus vellerosus
GTTGACAGGTGGATAGATTGGGAAACATGGGTCATATGGTCCAGGGTACTGTGGCGAGGGTTGGGAGAGGGACCCGGTGAACACTGGGGATTTGTAATTATGAGGTTCAAAGTACAGAAGTGGGAATGCTGTTATGGTAAAATCATGGGGAAGGGTCACTGGTTTAGGGTGTTGGTTGGGGGACATTCGGGAAAATATGCACCTAAAGCAGGTTTCTAGGGAGGGTGTTAGTGTTCATTCTGTCATAATGTGTTGTGTCAGTGGGTGGGGACCCACATAATGAGTGGTAAGGAGTTGGACTCCCATCTTTGAGAGGACTGATTTATTCAGAAATAGGTGGGAATCCCTCAAGAGCAAGGGCAGTTCCTAATAGGGGAGGACAAACCAGTATGTCAAGACATCTTGTGGCATGTAACTATGAATCTTGTCATCCAAAGAGTGATGCCAGGGGTTCATTGTAGGCCCTGGAGGGATGGAGTGGGAGGAATAGAATAGATCAAACAGGGGATATTTAGTGGTCAGTGGAAATGTTCTTCATTACCATACATTGATGGACACAGGACTTGGTAAATATCATCAAAATTTATAAAAGTGTACAGTCTAAAATGTAAACCATAGTGTAAACCATTGACAAGGTCTAGTAGCTATGTTTCACTATTTGTATATCAGTTACAATAATGCTACTATCCATATATAAAAAGGTATTAATATGGGGGGGAAGGGAAGGGGGAGGATGCTGGGTATATGAGAGTCTCCTGTATTCTGTGTGTGACTTTGCTGTGACCTAAAACTTCTTTGAAAACAAAATTAAAATTAGTGAGACACTGCTGAATGAGAGGGGAAAGGTACCATGGTACATACTGGGCACCAGATATTGCAGTGATAAAAGCCAAAAGGTCAAAAAATTTTTTTAAATATTTTCATTTTTTAATATTCCAATCTTCTAACTTAATATTTAGTTTTAAATTATTTTTTAATTTAAAAAAATTTTAAACAACATCCCATGACCAAGTGAACATATTCATATGCCATAGAGGCATGCCCCAGGTGCACCTATCCCCACACATCGACCAAATACTGGCACTGTGCCCCAGTGGTCCTCCCCTGACACAGTTTGCCACATTGCAATCCACCACTTCCCCAAAAACAAAGCCAAAAAAAAATTTAGTGGATAGAAATAATAAGAAAAAATACTTAAAAAGCAAATTAAATATAAAAATAAAAATAAAAAAGATTTTATTGTGCTTTTCATCACTGTATCTTTTAAGTATATTGACAATTTCTTCTTATATTTCCCCAAGTGCTTTAGTTTATCACTTTATTTTCCAAAAAGTTTTAGATTACAAAAAATCACATAGAAAATATAGTGGATTCCCATATACCCAAAACCTCCACCTCTTCTACTCTCCCCTATTAATAAAATCTTACAAGAGTACGGTATATTTGTTTAAATTGATGTGCAAATATTAAAGCATTGCAACAAACCATACTCCATGGTTTACATTATGGTTTGAATTTTGCACTATACAATTTTATGTTTTGATAAAATGTATAACGATCTGTATCATTCACTGCAAGATAATTCAGAACATTTTCAAAAACCTAAAAATGCCAAATCTTTCATCTATTCTATTCTTCCCTCCCCCTCCCCTCAGAAATGATGGTAAAGGCTAAGTTTCAATTTTTGAAAAAGTAAGGGTCATACATGCAATAATACTGAGTACTTGACATATTGAACTGTTTTCTTTTATTAGGCACTGCCTATGCTCTCAAGAAATTCTTGCCCCTCTAATGGAGAACATAGAAGGACTCCCTAGGGTGACAATTTAATATTTTCTTGTTTATTGTGTGGGTTGCTACCCACTGAGATAATACACTGTGACAAGATGAACACTTTCATATTCCATAGAAGCATACCCAAGGTCCACCCTATCCCACATATCCCCACAGCCCTAAAGCACTGTACCAGTAACTATCTCCTGCCAAATTTGCCTAAAGAAAACTCCCACCTTTGTAGATTTAACCACAGACATACAAATCCCCCAGTTCATATGTTTCTTCCTCCAGCCCTCCTCCAAGTTCCAGGGATTGTCCAACCCAAACCCCCTCATCCTACTCCCCTTCACAGTCCAGTGCTGTCATCCCCTATCACATCACTGCATCACTATCACCCTTATCCACTGAACAAGCACACCATTCTGCCTTATCATAGGTTTTGCCCATATTGGGCTCAACACCCTCTACTCCCTTTCTGTCAATTGATAACCTATCTCCCAGACTAGCTCTATGAGTCTGTTCAAGTTGCTTGGAATCATATAAAGGAGGTCATGTAATATTTGTCCTTCAGTGACTGGCTAACTTCACTCAACTTCAGGTCTTCAAGATTTATCCATGTTGTCCCATGTGTTAATTCTTCATTGCTTCTTATAGCTGTGTAATATTCCATTGTATGTATATACCATAATTTCCTTAACTATTCATCTGTTGATGGATACTTGGGTTGCTTCCAACTTTTAGCAATAGTGAATAGCACTGCTATGAACATTGGTATGAATATATCTGTCTGTTCCCCACTTTAAATTCTTTTGGGTATATACCCAGAAGTGGGATTGCTAGATCATATGGTAGTTCTATATTTAGCTTCCTGAGGAACCACCACACTGTCCTCCACAATGACTGCACCATTCCACAATCCCCACCACTGGTGGAAGTGGGTTCCCTTTCCTGCAAATCCTTTCCAATACTTCGGGTTCTCAGTTTATTTAAAGCCATCAGTCTAATATGCATTAGATGACATCTCATTGTAGTTTTGATTTGAATTTCCTTAATAACTAGTGATGTTGAGTATCTTTTCTTGTACTTTTTAGTCATTTGTATTTCTTCTTTGGAGAACTGACTATTCAAGTATCTTGCACATTTTTTAAATGGGTTGTGTGTCTTTTTTATTTTCAAGATGTAAGATTTCTTTATGTTAGCTGGATATTAGTCCCTTACAAGATAAATGGTTACCAAATATTTGCTTCCATTAAGTAGGCTGCCTTTTCACTTTCTTGACAAACTCCTTTGAATTGCAAAAGTTTTTAATTTTGAGGAGGTCCCATTTATCTATTTTATCTTTTGTTGTTTGCAACCTGGGTATAAAGTTTATGAAAACATTTCCTACTACAAGATCTTATAAATGCTTCCCTACATTACCTTCTAGGATATTTATGGTCATGGCTCTTATATTTGGGTCTTTGATTCATATTGAGTTAATTTTTGTATAGGGTATGAGATGGTGATCCTCTCTCATTCTTTTGGCTATGGATATCCAGTTCTCCCAGCACCATTTCTTGAACATGCCATTCAGTCCCAGTTAAGTGGGCTTCATGGCCTTGTTGAATATCAGTTGACCATATGCAAGGATCTATATCAGGACTGTCAATTCTGTTCCATTAGTCAGAATGTCTATCTTTATGTCAAACCATGCAGTTTTGACTACTGTAGCTTTGTAATATGTACATTAAAGTCCATTAGTGTGATTCCTCCAATTTCATTTTTCTTTTTTGCAATACATTATTGGTTATTTGGGTCCTCTTGACCTTCCAAATAAATTTCTTAATTAGCTTTTTGAACTTGGTAAAAAAAACGCTCTTATAATTTTTACTGGGATTTCACTAAATCTTTAAATCAATTTGGTTAGCATAGACATTTTAATGATGTTTAGTCTTCCCATCCATGACCACTGAATATTCTCCAATTTATTTATGGCTTCTTTGATTTCTTTTAACAATGTTGTGTAGTTTTCTGTGTACAAGTCCTTTACATCTTTAGTCAAGTTTATTTCTAGGATTTTTTTCCTAGTAGTTGCTATTGTAAATGGAATTTTTTTCTTGATTTTCTCCTCAGATTGCTCATTATTGTTGTCAATGCCATGGAGTTTTGCATGTTGAACTTATATCCTGCCACTTTATTGAACTTATTTATCAACTCTAGAAGCTTTATTGCAGATTTCTCAGGGTTTTTATTTGTAGGATTATGTCATCTACAAATAGTGAAATTTTTATCTCTTCCTTTCCAATCTGTATTCCTTTTATTTCTTATTCTTGCCTAAGTGCTCGAGCAAGTACTTCTAACATAATGATAAGTAAGTGTAGTGACAACGGGCATCTTTTTCTTCTCCTAGATCTTAGAGGGAAAACCTTTATCATTTCACCATGAAATATGATACTATCATGGGTTTTTTTCATATATACCCTTTATTATGTTGAGGAAGTTTCCTTCTATGCCTATCATTTGAAGTGTTTTTATCAATAAAGAAGGCTGTATTTTGTCATATGCTTTTCTGCTTCAATAGAGAAGATCACATGATTTTTTCTTTTGATCTATTAATGTGGTGTATTATATTGATGTTTTTCTTATGTTGAACCATCCTTGCATGCCAGGAATGAAACCCACTTGATCATGGTGTATAATTTGTTTGATGTATTGGTGAATATGATTAGGAAGTTTTTTGTTGAAGATTATAGCAGACAGGTTCATTAGAGTGATTGGTCTGTAGTTTTCCTATCTTATGGCATCTTTATGTTGCTTTGGTATTAGGTTGATGTTGGCATTATTGAATGAGCTAAGCAATGTTTCCTCAACTTCTAATTTTTGGAAGAGTTTGTGCAGGATTGGTGATATTTCTCTCAGGAAAGAGAGAGTTCACCTGTAAATCCACCTGGTCCTGGGTTCTTCTTATTTGGGAGGTTTATGATGACTGATTCAAACTTGCTCCTTGATATTTGTCCTTTAAGTCCATCAATTTCTTATTTCATCAATGTAGGCTGATTGTGTGTTTCTGGAAATTTGTCCATTACATCTAAGTTATCCATTTCATTGACAAACCATTTTTCAAAGTATCCTTATATGATACTCTTTATTTCTGTGGGATCAGTGGTAATATACACTCTTTCATTTTTTATTTTATGTATTTGTATCTTCCCTCTTTTTTCTTTGTTAGTCTAGCTAAGGATTTCTCAATTTTATTAATCTTCTAAAAGGACCAGCTTTTGGTTTTATTAATTTTTTCTAGTGGGCTTTTCCCTTCAATTTCATATAGCTCTTCTCTAATTTTTGTTATTTCCTTCTTTCTGCTTTCTTTGGGATTAGTTTGTTGTTCTTTTTCTAGTTCCTCCAGTGTGCAATTAGGTGCTTTATACCAGCTCATTTTTCTTTTTGAATATAGGCATTTATGACTATAAATTTCTCTCTTAGCACTCTTTTGCAGCAACCCATAGGTTTTCATATGTTGTGTTTTCATTTTCATTCATTTTAAGTAAGTTACCGATTTCTTCTACAATTTCCTCCTTTACCACTTACTATCTCAGAGTGTGTGGTTTAACTTCCATACCTTTGTGCTTATTCTGGTTCTTTGCCCCTTTTTAATTTCCAGCTTTGTTACATCATGGTCAGGGAAATTACTCTGCATAATTTCAATCTTTCTGAATTCACTGAGAGTTATCCTGTGACTTAGCATGTGGTCTGTCCTCAATAATGACCCACAGGCACTAGAGAAGAATATATATCTGGTTGTTTTTCTGTGTAATGTTCTGTATATGTCTATTAGGTCTAGTTCCTTTGAAGTATTATTCAAGGTCTCTGTTTCTTTATTAACCCTCTGTAGAGATATCTGTCTAATGGTGATAATGGTGTATTAAAGTCCCCCACTACATTTGTACAGGCATCTATTTCTCCACTTAGTTTTTCCAGTGTTTACTTCATGTATTTTGGGGCACCCTGTTTAGGTGCATAAATATTTATGATTATTCTTTCTTCGTGATAGATTGACCGTTTTCTTAGTCTATTAGACTATATTACTCCTGTCCTTTTTGGTCATTGTTTGTCATTGTTTGTATGTAAAATTATGTAAAATTATTTCCCAACCATTAACTTGCAAACTCTTTGTGTCCCTGGGTCTAAGATGAGTTTCTTGTAGACAACTATAAATGGGTCATATTTCCTTATCCAGTCTTCCCATTTGTGTCTTTTGTTTAGAGTTTAATCCATTAAAATTCAATGTCATTAATGTCAAGTAAGTTCTTACATTAGCCATATATTCTTTAGGTTTATATATGTCAGATTTTGTTTTGAATTCTCTTTGAATCTTTTTAGTTATTCTTGGTAATAATCTTCCTTTCTACACTTTCTTCCAACCCTCCGTCTCCTGTTTTTTTTTATTTTCCTTTCAACCAGCAGAACTCCCTTTAGTATTTCTTGAAGGGCAGGTTTCTTGTAGACAAACTCTCTTAATTTCTGTTTTTCTATGAATATTTTGAATTTCTTTAATTTGTGCATACAAGCTTTGCTGGATAGAGAATTCTTTGCTGACTTTTTTTTTTCTTTTAGGGCCTTAATTATGCTGTACCACTGCACTCTCACCTCCATGGTTTCATTGCAAAATCAGCACTTAGTCTTATTGAGCTTCCTTTTAGGTGATGAATCTCTTTCCTCTTACTGTTTTCAGTATTCTTTCTTTTCTTGAACAGTTGATAATTTAATAAGTATATGCCTCATGGTGGGCCTGTTAGAATTTACACTGTATGGAGTATGCTGTGCTTCCTGGACATGTACATCCATGTCCTTCAAAAGTATTGGGAAATGTTCAGCCATTATTTCCTCCAACACTTCTTCTGCCTTCTTTCCCTTCTCTTCTCCCTCTGAGATTCTTGTAATCAATATTTTTGTGTGTTTCACTTTGTCATTCTATTCCCTGCATCCCTGCTGAATTTTTGTATCTTTTTAGCTATCTGTTCTACTATCCATCTATTTTCAGATGTACTATATTTGACACACCTCCCACAACCTCCCACATATACATCCTCATCAGTGCGACAAATCACCTGTAATAGATATACACATTCTGGGGCTTTGCCACTAAGCATGGACCACAGTTCAGACTGTAGACAACCCTCTCTCCCACACAGTTCTACATGATACATGATGATATAAAATGACCTATGTCCTCCATTGCAACATCAACCAAGACAATTCCCAAGTCTCAAAACAGCCCCTGTATTACAACTGCCCTTTGCTATCCCTGCCCCCAAAGTGTCCAGTGGCCCCTGGCTCCACATGATTTTGTAATTTCTTCCATTGCATGAATCACAACAAGTCTATAACAGGACATCAACAAGTCCACTCTAGTCCATACCTCTTCCCCCAATCCTGAGGAGTCTGACTGGAATTACAAGCTCCACTTACCAAAAATGAAGGAATAAGAGTTGGTCAGGCACCAACTTCAGCTACTGATTAAGCTGCCTAAAGTCCAATCCTAAGAACAGCTAAAGTTTAAACCTGTCCATGTTGGAAAGCAGTCAGTAGTCTCCAACTGAACTTCACCCCTTGCATTAGGGGAAGCAGGGATGACTGAAAATCACAGTGACAGTAATGATTGGATTCATTTCACCCAGGTCAATATCTGCCCTAACCTAGGCTCCAGTCCTGCCTCTGGCAGGGATGAACCTGGAAGGTCCAACACTAGCTTTTTTGGGAAATTCCAGGCACCGTCAACAAACATAGACTTGATGGTTTGACACCTGTATCTCCATACCCTGCCCTTATAGAATAAGTGTGGGAGCATTGTTTCCCCAGTCTCTCAATTCAACTTCAGGGCACTTCTTCCTACAGAGACAAGATTGTTAGACACATTTGTGGTTCATTCCCTCTCTGAACACGGTGGAGGAGGAATAGTGTTACTTCAGCCTCTCTGAGCAACTGCAGTCACTTTTGACCCACATGGACTAGATTAGTGGGCAAAATACTAGCTACATCCCCACCCCTGACAGGGCATGATGAGGGGCACTGCTCCCTCAGACTCTCTGGCAACTGCAGCTGCTTTGGGCCCAAACAGAAAAGACTGTCATGCACACATGTAGGTCCATCCCTGGACTTGGAAGGGGAAGAGGATGGCCAGGGCTTCATCATTCTGTCTGGCAACTGGAGTCAGTTTTTAGCTACACACCTTAGTTTCCTGCCCATACCTGTTGCACATTCTTGTGGCTCTATCCCTGTTCCTGAGAGGGTGTGAGGGGCAGTGGTCCTTCAGTGTCTCTGGACAACTACAGCTGCTTTTGGCTTATATAGACAAAATTCGTGCACATTGATGTGACACCATCCTTGACTCTGGCTGGGGAAGTGGGGAGCCAGGAGATTCATCAGCCTATGTGGGCAACTGCAGATAGTTTTAAATTGTGTGGCTTAGTTTTCTGCCCATGCCTGTAGATCCTTCCCTACCAAAGGCTGGGGAGGAAGGGGTGTCAAACTTCATTAGCTTGTCCATTGAACTACAGATGGTTGTGGCCTGCACAGCTTGGATCACTGAACACAGGTATGTATCTGTCCTTACTCCTGGCAGGGGAGAAATTGCAAGAAGCTACTTGCAATCCTGGTGCAATGTCGGCAGCTTACACCTCTGTGGCTTACAGTACCAATTGCACCCTCGAATCCTACTCTGAAACCAGCAAGGGAGAAAGGACAAGAAAGATATTAATAAGAGCTGAAAAATTCAGATTGACTAAACACAGACCACTATAAAGATCCACTATAAAAATCCAAAAAAGTTGACCCAAGTATCAAAGAGGGGCTGTAACACAAAGGCAATCAAACAGAAAGCCCTGGACTAAGAGAGAATTGAGTCCAGACTAAATACATTTAAGAAATAGATGCTGTGTCACCAACAAAGAATAACAATCCATTCCAAGAAACAGGAAGATATGGCCCAATTAAAGCAACAGCCTTTGGCAAGTAAGTGCTATTAATTGGTTTCTCTCCGCAGGGTCTGATGATCCCCATATTGTTTAAAGATTCTAGTAATATCTTACCTACAGAGAAAAACAACCACAAACCTCTTCAGAGAAGATATAGTTAGTCTTACAAATTTATACCTCACAGTCTTGGTAAATATGTGTCCTCGGGACATTCCTGGTGGGCAGGTCTTAAGTGGTGAATCCATTCTAGCATTCCAATCTCTCTAAGCCTTTGGAAACACTCATCTACCATATTCAAGGGTAAGTCAGGCAACCCGATTCAGGCATTGTAAGCCATCTTTTGGTCCATGTTTCAGCCATCCATACAAACAAACTGCTAGAGCCCTTTCTAAACCCTCAAACTCCAACATTGAATCCAGAATCTCTGCTTAGTGTGCCCATAGCAATAAATTCAACCTGATCCAACTTTATATTTCTTCCTCTATTATCCCATTCCCTTAGTATGCATTCCCACACATATTGTACTGATTTCTGTTGATATAAATTGGAAAACTCATGCAGTTCTTTTAGAATATAGCATACTTCCTCATGGGTCATGCTTTGTACTTCAACTTTCCAAACTGGTTGTGACTTTAATCCAGATATAGGTCTGGAAGAGAAGAGGGGTGGGGGTGGGGTAAGGAGAAGAATTAGAATTGTCTTACCAGGCAATTACCTCAGAGAATTCCCCTGCAGTTTCATTTCCAGAGACAGGATTACTATCTTCTCTTGGGGGTTGAATAGCAGCCTCCCCATGGCAGTGTGGAAATTGGGTGATGGTCTCTTCAGGGCATGGAAGAGGTCAAGATTCCTTAGGGCAGGCTGGAGATTTGGTCATGCAGGCTCTATATTGGGTGATATCTTCCTCATTGATGGGGAGGACGATGGGACTTCTTAGGGCAGGATGGAGATTGGAAAGAACAGCCTTGAGGTTGAGTGATACGATCTTCTGGGCAGGTAAGAGGTCTGAACCCTTGAGGCAGGCTGGAGGTTGAGTGATAAAAGCTCAACATTGGGTGATTTCCTCAGGTGACAACATTACAGGTTTATCTGGAAAAGTCTCAGCAGAATTTAAGGTTTCAATGTCCCCATTGCTATCATCATCAAACCATATGTCTCCATCCCAATTCTTATCATTCCACTCCTTACCAATCAATGCCCTCACTTTAACAGCAGACACCCTGCATGGTTGAGATTTTAGTTTCTGTTGTAACTCTGCTTTTTGTACAAAGAGACTCTGAATTTGATTTTCAAGATCTCAAGTCTGCATCTGCATGTAACAAAATTTCCTTTTGGAGCACATACAGAAACATTCATATCATTCATGAAGCACTTAAGTTGGAAATTAGAAGCCTTCAGCTCATCCTTTTCTTTTGTAACCCTATCAAGCATATTGAGGAACAGTCACCCAACATCACTGTACCTTTTAACTACACAAAGCTCTGTTAAGGTGTTAAAAACACTCTCTTCCATATCCTTCCTTCTTACAAGCATGGAAGTAGTCATATCCATTGGTGGTGTTCTGTGTATGTCAATTGCCAACATAACCATGAACTGTTAGTCTCATCTTGATTACTGAAATCAGTGTCTTTAGGGCCCTTGAATCTAATATGAGTCAAAAGCCAATTGCAAAATCCCAGGATGAATACAGAAGCCTATTTTTGAGATTCTGTTCCTCAAGAATGGTTCCCAGTACCAAGCTATATTAGTCTGAGCTCTCTAAGGAAATATAACCAACAGGGATATATGAAAATAGTATGAGATTTTATAAAATTGTCTCACATGACTATGGGGATGCACATGTCTAAATTCCATAGGGCATGCTGCCAACCAGGGGCTCCAATGAAGCCAGATAAAGATTTTATGTAAAGAGAAAATTATATACCCATTTCCCTAATGTGTATAGATGCAAAAATCCTGAACACAATACTTGCTAATCAAATCAAACAATACATTAAAAGAATTACTCATCATTATCAAATGACTTTTGCCCTAAGCATGCAAAGGTGGTGGTTCAACACAAGAAAATCAGTATACTATAACACATCAATAAATTGAAGAACAAAAATAACATGCTCATCTAAATTGAAACAGAAAAAGCATTTGAAAAAATCCAGCAACCTTTTTGGAGAAAACACTCTGAAAAAAAAGAGAAGTAGAAAGAAACTTTCTCAATATGATAAAGCACATTTATGAAAAACCCACAGCTAACATTGCAATGGTGAAAGACTGAAAGCTTTCCCATTAAGATCAGGAACAAGTCAAGGATGCCCACTCTAACCACTGTTGTGCAAAATAGTGCAAGAGTTTCTAGCTAAAGAAGTCAGGGAAGAAAAGAAATAAACTCTCTAAATTGGAAAGTAAGAAGTAAAAATTTCACTATTCACAAATGATACAATCCTATATGTATAAAGCCTTGTAAAATCTACAACAAAGCTATTAGAGCAAATAAAAAGTTCAGCAGAGTGACAGGATACAAGATTAATAAGCAAAAATCAGTAGTGATTTCTTAAACTTTATGCTGAAAGCATGAGCAATGAATAAGCAAAAATCAGTAGTGATTTCTTAAACTTTACGCTGAAAGCATGAGCAATGAATGAGAAAATGAGACCTACACAAACTTAAACACTTTTGTGCTTCAAAGGATTTTGTCATGATGGTGAAAAGGCAGCACACTAAATGGGAGAAAATATTTGGAAACCACATATCCAATGAGGGTTTGAATTCCATGCTATATATAGACATCATACAACTCAACAATAAAAGAGCAAGCAATATGTTACAGTTTGATGTAATTATGAATTCCAAAAATATAAAATAATTCATGCTTGTAAACTGACCTGTTAATCTGGGCATGATTAGGTTATGATTAGGGCGTTAACTGGGTCAAGTCAGTAGGGTGTTGAGCCCCATCCCTCAGTGGGTATGGTCTTAAGTATAAAAGGCAAGGCAAAAGAGGGAGCAGATTTGAGAGGCAGTTTTTGAGAAGCAGTTCTGATGTTTGAGAGAATGCCCCAGGAGTAGAAAAGTGAGCCATTCGCCTAATAGTCTACAGCTGACCTTGTGGAGGAACCAGAGGAACTAAGCCCGAAGAGAAACGCGGCCCAGAAACCAAGAAGCCTGAACCCTGGCAAACATCGGCAGCTGTCTTGCTCCAACACATGGACTTTGCTGAGGGAAGAAACTTATGCTTTGTGGCCTGGTCACTGTAAGCTTCTACCCCAAATAAATACCCTTTATAAAAACCAACCAATTATTGGTATATTGCAAAGGTACCCCTTTGGCTGACTAATACACAATCCAATATAGAAATGGGCAAAACATTTAAATAGACATTTCTGCAGAGAGGAATTAAAAATGGCAAAAAAGCACATGAAAAGGTGTTCAATATCATTAGCTATTAGGGGAATGCAAATCAAAATAACAAAGAGACATCATCTCACACCTCATAGAATGGCCATTACTGAAAAAAAAAAAAAAACAAACAGAAAATGTCAAGTTCTGGAGAGTGTGTGAAGAAATAGGGACACTGCTTCCCTGTTGTTGGGAATGTAGAAAGGTGAGCCTTCTGTGGAAAACAGTTTGATGGTTCCTCAGGAATCTAAATATAGTATTGCCATATGGTCCAGCAATCTCTCTTCTAGGATTATATCCAGGAGAACTGTAAACAGTAACTCAAACAGACATTTGCACACCAATGTTCATAGTGTCCTCATTCCCAATAGCCAAAGTATGGATAAATAAAATGTGGCATATATATATATATATATATATATATATATATATATATATATAATGGAATATTCTGCTGATGAAAGAAAAATGAAATGGGACACATATAACATGGATAAATCTTGAAGACATTATGCTGAGTGAATTAGACACAACAGGACAAATATTGTATTGTCTCACTAATATGAACTAAATTCGAAGAACAAACACAGGGAGTTAAAATCTAGAGTATAGCTTCCTAAGAGATAGGATGAGGTTTGAGAAGAGGTACTGATGCTTAATGCACATCCAATTTTTAATTAGCTTGACTCTAAAAGTGTGAGAATGGATGCAGTTGAGTGTAACACATTATAGTGAGTGTAACTAAGAAGCCTAGTTTCTAAGAGAGACTATGGCAGAAAAGGGAATTTTAAGATATAAATGTCAATTGAAAGAAAGCTAGAGAGCAATCTGGGGACCGAATAACATAGTGAACACAGAAGTGGATAAGGATTGTGGTTAATAGTACAAAGACAAGAGTATTCATGTAGGAACTGGAACAACTATATGTCACTATTACAAAGTGATAAGAGTATGGTATTGCATGGGGAAAATACAAATATGGACTATAGTTAACAGCAATATTGTGCTATTCTTGCATCAGAGTCAAAGAAGGTACTGTATCAATGCTAAGTGCCAATAACAGAAGGATATGGAATATTTTCTTTTGGACTAAGGAAAAAGTTCAAAAATTTACTGAGGCCTTAACTGCACAATTCTGTGATGAATGTGAGAATCACTGAGTACACTTTGAATAGATTGTATAAGGCATGGGACTGTTTTACACAGTCAAACATGGTGGAAGATGAACTGTGGTTAACAGTATGAATATGAGAGAGATCTCTCATGAACTATAACCAATGGCCAATACTAAAACATGGTGTTAACAGTAGGAGGGTATTGGAAAAAATATACCAAATGTACATTATGAGACAATAGTTAGAGGTAATAGTCTGATGATGCTTTTCCTAATCTGTAACAAATGTTCCACAACTATGTAAGGTATTAATACAGTGTTAATGTATGGGAATTCTACACATTATGCATCATTATTTTGTAAACTCACAACTTCTCTATAAAAAATAAAATAAAATTGAATAAAGAAAGAAAGTAAAAAAAATTCTGAAATGTGAGACTTCCTAGGTGGTCTTCAATGTAACCTATTTGTTTTTAGCCACCATTTAAGTGATAACAACTGCTGACTCTTGACCTACAGTCCTGATCCTTGCCAGGATCTTCTAAATAATATAGTAAATCACCTCCTGAACAGCTCATTCATCTGCCAACTAATTTCAAGTCTTCACTTAGTGTACCACATTCTAGAGTTGCTCATGATTAGATCCAGGCTATTCTGACCAGAATATTACATGGACAATTTCATGTTCTTCCCTTTGGACCATGCTCATAATAAAACCAGAGGCTATGAGAAGAAATTATAAAAGAATATTTTTAGGTAACCAAATATTTGTATTCGACATCCAGAATGTAATCTCACATATATTTGCATAAAATAATTAACTTTTTTCTAAAGAGTAAACTGTTCAGCATTGCATGCTAGTTCAACTGATCCCCTTTTTCATTTCCTATTTACATTCTAAACCTCATTATTATTTCAAATACAGCATTGTTACACTGAGAAGAAAACAGATGCTGTGGTCCCTGACTTTTCATCAACATAAGGATTGTGTGTTTACATAAAACATTTTGGGCAGGTTCATGTTTAAATAATGTTTTATATGTCAATATTTGGTTTACTAAATGTATAGTAAAGGGTAAAATCTAATAAAGGAGGTCTCATTATAAAAGAATCTTGAATATATTCAATGGACCAACTTACAACTGCAAAGTGTCAGTATTTACAATTTGAGTATGGGAAGGAACCTCAGATAAAATCAGTCCAACACTTCCATTTTACAGATAAGAATACAGGTTGAGGGAACTTAGGAGAATGGGAGGACTGGGACAAGAACACAGGCTCCTAGCAGTAGACTTTTTATTACACTACATCCCTTGATCTCCACAGACTGTATTTGAATAAAATTGTGTTCTATAAACCAAATTTTCTTTCAGTTTGAGGTAAATTCAGAAAAAAGAATTTTTACACTTAAGTTTTTTCTGTACAACTTTTTCATTCTAAGTCCTAATTATGATATGGACAATTTTGATCTGTCATTCCACTAAAATTTAGGACATTTACTTAAGAGGTTGAGTTTGAGAATGTTTTATTTTGCCACAGGGCTGTAGATTCAAATGAACAGGAAAGGGTTGGTTGGCTTTTATAATGGGAAATTTATTAGGGTAAAAGCTTATCAGTTCTGAGTCCTTGAAATATCCAAATCAAGGCACTATCAGAGATACATTCTCACGAAAGTGAATTACTCATGATTCCGGGATCTTCCATGATAGGAGAAGGCCGTTGATCTCTGCTGAGGTCTCGGTTTTCCCTTCCAGAATCCACCATCTCCTGGAGCTCAACTGTGGGCAATCATGCATAGGGCTTGTCTTTCTCCAGGCCTCCTCTCTCAGTTTTGCCTGCTCTACTTTCTTCCTGAGTTCTGCTGTGAGCTATCAGACATATGGCTCTTCTCTTAAGCTTGAGCTGCTTTGATGGTCCAGCCTCTAGGGGACTTTTATGCTTTGGCTGTTCACTTTACTCACCTCCTCTGTCACATTAAAAGCTCAAAAATGGCAACTCCCTTTCTCTCAGTGTCTATCTCTGTCTTCATTTATATCAGACCCAGCAAGAGGGAGGAGACCCAAATTGTAATCAAACTTTTCATACACAGTCCAGTCAAAAGCCCCAAAATGATCTTATCAAGTAATCAAATCAAAAGTCCTCCAACTGAATTTAATGCAAACAAAGGGCTCCACAAACACAGGAATGGATTAGTTCAAGAATATAATCATTTTCTGGGATTCACAATTTTCAAACTGTCACAGGTGATCTGCCATCCCCACTACACTGTCAACCTCCAAGATAGTAGGGCTGTGCTTGCCCATCAGGCACAGCATGATGGTATCACCAAATAGCTCCTCAGTCACTGACCTAACAGCTGCTGAAATACTAAAAATGGGGCCAGGTTCCTGAGTTTTACTTCTGAGCTCAGTGATTTCAGCACCCTAATTAATCTCTCAGAATGTCAAGGGCAGAGTTGTTAAAGAAAGATCAAGAGCCCAAATAACCAGGGACTTCAGGGCCTCTACCTCTTATCCCTCCACTCCCCAACCCCTCAACAAAACTATGCTCACTGAGAGGTCCTGGAAGGTGGTTCCACATTTGGTGGACCAGCCACAGCTGGCTGCTTTGTCTGTCACAGATATTAGTCCCAGCCACATCTAACTTCTTAAATAGTGGTGGGATCTGGAGATCTGTAAACTTAGCAAGCATTCTACGTGATTCTCAACAAGGCAATTTGAAGGGCTGGGGAAAATTGTAAAGAGCACATGCTTTGAAGTAAGCCAAACTCGAGTTGGGATTCACTTGCAAAGTGGGTTCTTGGTCCCTACACAGAGTGGACCCTGAGGAAGCTCCAGCTACCATCACTCCAACCTCCTGCAATCAGTGTCCCATCTCCAGGCTTGCTTGGAACATGGGGCTCTGAGGAGCATCACTGAGGCAGGTCTCCTAGACTAGACTCCACAGGCAGTTTTGCATCTGATGCTGTGGCCAGTGACTATGACCTTGGCTTATATATGCGAGCAGGAGTTTGAAGCTCTTAGGACTCTGTTCACCCATGACTTGTGGTCTGTCTCTTCCTCAATAAGGGGGTGAGAAGGGGGGCAGTGGTTGACAAATATACAGAGGCTCTGGTTGGTGGGGAAGGGAATCTCCTTCTTTCAATCAGGTCAGGCAGACATGATCAAAATTACCCTTTGCAATCCTCAATTGATCCCTCAATAACCTTTACTGTCATCATTATTGATGAGGAAACCAAAGATTTGAAAAGGCTAAGTGAGGCCTATTTATTTTATCCACCAGGTGTGTATAATTCTGGAGCCCACCAGTTTAACTCTTTCATCACAGAATGCAATTTTCAGCACTATGCAGAGCAAAGGATGGATGACCTTCACTTTCAGTTGCAGAGGTTTGGGATGAGTCCATCCTTTGCTCCCTGTCCCTCACACAAGCTGTCTCCTGTTCCAGTGACTGAAGAATCCCCCCTCAAACCCCCATAGAGAGGCTTATTGTATAGGTCTAGAAGTAAGGCCAACTCTAGTCCTTCCTGAGCAAAAGAAGAGATATTGTGAAAAGTCCCAAGTCCAGGAGACAGTTCCTTGTCATATTGTCTCCAAGAAATGATGGAAATGGGGAGAAGGAGCTCTTGGGATAAAGAAAAGTAGAAGACCCCAGAAGGGAGAAGCACCAGGACAGGAGGCAGCACTGCCTGGAGAGTCATGCCCTCTGAGCTTCTAAGGACTCTTGTTCATGTTTGTGTCCCACATGATACCAACAGCTAAAATAATCACCCCACTCTTTCCAGTCTCCCCCCCCCAACCCCACCCTGGTCCCTGCTTTGTGTGATTCCAAGTTCCTACCATGACCTTCTCCACCAAACACACTGCATAGACTCAGTCCTTTACTCCTATTAACTCTACCTCATTGTTTTCCATTCCCTCTAGATCAACTGTTATCAAAGGACAATTTTAATCATGCAACTCAAAACAATGCAGCAAACATACCCACTTATTCTCAAGCTCATCTTTCACCATCCTCTTCTCTCTCCTCACTCAGCCCAGGGTATCCCCCTGCCACAGAGCCTTTGCACAGGACTCTCACCCAGGCCATCTCTCAGCCCCTTACACATTGTTTGCTCTGGTGTTTACTCCCAATCTTTCTTCAGGTCTCAGCCTAGGGGCTACTTTGTCTGGGAAGCATTTTCCCAGTCTCTAAAACACTCTGAAACATTAGGAGTTATTTTGGACAAATTGCTTTTTAGGCAAATTGGAAATGAAAATTGATTGCTAAATATAAGACCAAATATTTTATTGCATGCTACCAATAATCTATACACAGATTACCCTTATAAATTTTAGTAAATTTAATAGGGTAGATAATAAAGACTGACAAAAGTCAGCATGGTAATAGTTTCACATCTTTGTACTCAGTCTTAGTACGGGGCTTCACAATCCTCTCTCTTGTGAACTTTCAATTATAAATGGAAAATGGTTTGGGACATGTTTGGAAGGCATATTCTGCCCTTAAACTACAAAGAGGCTCTTGGAGTCTAAAGGGATTTACTTCTGAAGATAGTCTGAGTGAAATGTGGCACATTCTGTATGTAGTAGTTTTCATGTCAGCAGCTTCCTGAGAAACCCTTACATATTTGAGCTTGTCCAGTTGCTGGAAATGTTCATTTATCAATGGTGCCAAGCCAAGAAACTTAAGTCCATCATCCCTCTGTCCATGAACGGGTGAATTATGGGAATAATGTAGTTGGACCTCAATAAACCATGTCTTTATTTGGCAGCAGGCTGCCAACCCGAGGTCCTACTCGGCTCTCCCTACACCACTCCCAGCCTGTCCACCCCACAGGTTCCTTTTGCAGTAAGTCCTGAAGGTCTCTGGTCTCTGATAAGTGTTGGATGAATGGAGCTAACCTCAAGTGCATGGAATCATAGGTCCCTATCCACATGGTGCTTATTTGTTCCCCACAGTATTCCCTGAGTGAAAGGCAGGGACAGAGACTTCTCTGGGAATCCAAATATCTGTGGGAAGCTTATCCTGTGAACATCCTGAGGTGTTGGCTTTGCAAAGGGCTAGTTATGTTGCAGGTTTCATCTCATTCAACCCTCACAGTAATTATGGTCCTTAGTTGTAGATAAGAAAAATAGGTGTAATGAGGAAAAAAGAGGGAGAGTAAGATTACAACCCAGACAATCCTACTACAGAACACCAATTTGCAGCCTCCACATACCCTGCTTCCACAAGGGGCAATGAAGAGCTCTGCAGTGGTGCATGGTCTCTTCTTTCAGTGTGGAGGAGAAGAAGCTCACAACCTGCATCCCAGCCCTGCCTCCTGCCACCAGAAAATTGAGACCTTTCTGAAGGATCACAGAGTTTTCACCAATCACTACCCCACAGTGATTCAACATGAAAAACTTTAACACATATGACAGCTGAAAATTTCAGGAAAACACTTTCTGGAAATGGTAAGCATGTTTGTTTGTTTTTTTTCATACTCCCACTTAAATCCTCCATCCCCATGAAGCCACATACAAATCCTGGTTTTACTAGCCTGTCTCCCCTACTAGACTCTAGCTCCATGAAGGAAG
>PVKH010009444.1:0-18818 GCA_004027955.1 Chaetophractus vellerosus
CCCCCCCCCCCCCCCCAGGGCCTGAGGGAATTTGTATTGGCATTTATGTTAGTCATTTTGCAGGTGAAAGGTATTCTGATTTACATTTCACAATCTGATCTGCTGTCAGCCAAGGGTGAAAAACCAGTGCAAATGGCTACTAGTTCTTTTTGAACTAAGAGTGAATATATATACTTGCTATTCAAGGAAAATTCCCTGTGTAAAGCTGAGATAGTTGGGCAGGTTAAAACAGATTTCCATGTTTGGGAGTGGAGACAGCTCTGGAATGTTAACCTTCCTGGGCTGAGAGTATGTGAGCAACAATTTAATTTTCAGGATGTGGATTAGAGAAAGGGTTTCCGCACACCTTAGTATTGTACAATCTAAGCACTTGTTCTCCCGAGGATCTAAAGAAGGGAGGCTAAGGAAAAGTAAGGCAGGCTTCTCTGAGTTTGTTTTTTCATCCGCATGAACTAAAGAATCTGGGGATTTGCAGCTTTAATTTATAGGCGCCTTTATAAACATCCATTACTGCATTATATTCCTGTCTTACTTGCGGGGTAAACAGAGTGTTAATTGGTAAAGTCCCATATACGGCTTATACTACAGGGTTCTAAGATAAATGATCAGGAGAATATCTGTGATAGTCCCATCTAAGACAAATCAAAGCAGAACTTTACCATAGAAATGTCAGCATAGTTCCTGATGCTGTATTTTTATGTAATTCTTTTGCAATTGGCATGATTCAACATTGATTTTATGAAAAGGGCTGAGGTTAACCTTTCTGAAACAGGCTGGAAAAATGACCGCTTGAAAACATCATGCCCCCTAATAGCATTCTTTGTGGCAATCAGAGATAATCTACTTGTTCACCTTCATGTTATTAGCTCATTTCCTTAAGCCATTTCCTAAACTTGTTATCTGATTGCTGTGATGGTACCAGTTATTGGATTGGAGGAGAGTTCCTTTACTACATATAACTTCTTTCGATTAAAAAGAATATGGCAATGACAAATGGAAATGGACACGTCTGTTAGAACACAGGAGTAGGAGTAGAAGACTAGAAAACGTCAATTAAAATCAACTAATTTTATACCATGACAATACCTTTGAAAACTAGACAGTTAACTTTGTTAAGTACTGAGATGTCACCATTACTGGCATACTTGAGTGTTTAATGTGGCCATTTAAGTTACTGTTTGCCCAGCATTTCCTCCTTAAGGAAATGAGGCAGTTTGCAGAAAAGAAATTAAATAAATGCTTTTCTTTCCTTTTTATTGCCTTTGAGATTTCCATGAAATCTTTTATTTCTCGGGACCTCTAAGTATATTTGCTGTGGGCAAATGCTGATGTTCTCTTAACTAAATGATTTTGGAAGCTCGTAGAAATAGGTCAAGTTAAATAGGTGGAATCCTAGACCCTGTGTCTTTTTTTCTTTTTGACCTTTTCCTTCCTAATATTTAGAATTTTTACTAAAACTTTTTTTTGAGGGGATTCTGTTTTCCTAGTGGGATGTCAATTCTTTAAGGGTAGGAACCATGTGTTCTATTACTTGTTTGCTTATGCATGTTAGGTTTACGGTAGATTGTTTTATATTTTTCAGGATCTCATTGAACATGACTGACTTGCCTGGAGAAAAAAATTAATCTTGCACACTTTCTTCAATTTGCAAAACTGTAAATAAAAATATTTAAAACTACATTAAAAAGTATGTCTAACGTATTTTATGAACTAATTGGTATAAAAAGCTGCCCATCTGCATGTGTTCAGAAGATTGCTAGAAATGCTTTTTCTTTTCAGAAAATATAATTTCCTTCTCTAGAATGGATGGTGTGTGTCCTATTGGCCACAAAACAGACCAAACATTTTGGGGAGATGTCTCCTTTAGCTGTCTGGATTTTAAGTGCAGCGCAAAGTTATTAAAAATTTGATAGGGTCGATCTTTTTATTAAAGTATGATTTTTGCCTGATTATCCAAAGATCACTTCCTATCTCTTTGGGGAGGCCTTTCTCACAGACTAAGGCTTTTTCTCACCTCTTGAATCCTTTTGATTAACCACTTGTTATAGTTATACCTCCAGAACAGGACCAAAGAATGATTCCATTTTACTCTTTGTTCCATTTGAAGAATTAATGTGAAAGAATGCCATGTGTTGTCAGGGAATGAGTTTTCATGTTAGCATTAGCAAAACAGAGCAATACTCTCTGCTATGGCTTTTTACCATATTAGACAGGGATGTCCTTTAAAGTCTTTGGCGATGATGGGCATAAATCAAATTGAGAACAGTAGTATGTAGTCAATTTAGCGCGACTGCATTTTTTAATATGTAAGTAGGCTTAGTGTTATCTTAAGCCCCTTCAAGATCAAACTCAAGCAAGCATTCACATCCACAATTGAATCTCACCAGCCTTTTTCTTTAAGTTAACATTAGTTCAAACTTTCCCCACTGCTTCTGTCAATAGATCTTTTAAAGGCAGGCATTAGAGTTAAGTTTGCCTTAGTCTTTTTTTTTTTTTTTTTTCCACAGCTTCAAGCCCAAGGGCTTCTTTTAATAGGCATTAGTTAAGGCCCAGAATTGAGAAGACATTTGTGAAGGAGACTTGAAGTTTGGAACAGAATTGGCCTTTATAGTTTTTCCATGGGGGGAAAAAAATCTTCTTATGAGAATAAAAGCTGCCTACTAATCTGCTACCATCTGGAGAATGGAGAAGCCAGAGGTTGTTGGCATCAGGTCACATCCCTTATGTAAACTGTCAAATTCTTTTCATATTAATGGCATATTGAATTAAATCTAGGGAGATTTGGTATCAGTCAGAGCTCATATATTGACTTTTTTTTTTTGCAAGGGAGGGGTCTTAGTATTGTTACAATATGAGAGAAAGACACTGAGTATGCACAAAAAAGAGTTTTTGCCTCATAAAAAGACTTTTCCATTTGCTCACGTGTTGCTGCATTGCTTACTAGTTATTTGAAGCCATGTGTAAAAATCCTCAAGTTAGAGTTCTTTCAAGCTACTTGTTTCCATAGGACTTTATTGAAGAAAGTTTGAGTGAGTCTTAAATTCAGTAAGTCGGTAGCAGTCGATAGCTATCATATTTATCCCCATACTTGAAATAAAGTAGTAGTAGGTCTAAGATTCTGTTTTGCTTATGGATTATTTTGCACACATGGGCATGTGAGTATAAATATAGATGTGCCTTTGGGTGCTTTAGATTATAATAGAAAAGATAAAATAACCTCAAGTCTTATGAGGTTCCTACTATTTGATTGGTAAAGAATAAAAATCCCTCACTTTCTGATTTGAAGCCTTTAGCCTTCTGTGGACGCTGAGCCAAACAGATTGCAAATGTCTTGACAGCTCTATTCAAAGCAGGAGTTCTCGTCAGCAGCGCTTATTTCCAAAACCGATGAAGATTGATTTTGTTCAATCTAAAACTGTTCTGCCCACCCCCCTTTTCCAAATAAAAAGACACCCACACACTCACTTTCAGATCTTTTGATAGGCAAAGGCTGAACTCGCAAAACCACAGTATGGAAACCAAAATAATCATGTTATTCCCGGCAATAGACGATAGAATAAGCTGAAAGAAGTGGTGAATAAAAGCCACTGTTGTATTATATATTATCCACATAGGATATTTTGGCAAAACAGGCCAGACATTCAGTAAATTGAACAAATAAATAAATAAATGACTACAAACCCTTACTTTACCTGGCCAGTCTTTGGATTATATAAGGAACAACAAGAAACGAAACCTAAAAATTTCAGCAAATGTGATGAACTAAAAACAAGCACTGAGATTTTCAGCTTTTGGAAATTCTTTTAAAATCTGAAATGGGAGCATTTGTCCTTGGGGGCCTGTATTCCACGAGCATTTCTTACCCCCTTGTCACCCCTTGGTTTCATACATAAACCAGAAAATGAAAACCAGATCAAATGACCCAAAGGAGATGAAGCATGTTTGTTTTGCCCATTATATTTCTCTGCTCATGCCTAGATGCCTTGCCTTCTCTGTCCCCCGTGTTTGAAGTTGAGAGCTGGGAACAGACATGAGATTGAGGTCCCAGGGAGAAGCAAAGTTCAGCCTGAACTGGTGAACTCAGCGGGACTTAGGGCTGATAACGTGAGCTAAATAGACTCAAGTGTGACATGCTGCCAGGAGGGGAGAGACCCACTGGGGCTTTACAAACAGGTTTCTTTTTGGTTGTCTTAGTGGATGGAGCCTCGCTGAACGTCTTGGCAGTTTCCTTAAGTAAGCACCTCCAGTTGATGATGGTGGGAATGAATTTATACAGAAGCCCGTGTAACATAGGATTTTCTGCCAAAGACATTGAATGCTACAATTCTGAGGGGAATTGTTGTAGGAGACAGTGGGCTGATATTACAGAACATCAGCATGATTTTGTAAGAATCCAACAGCAAAGGAAATGAAAAAGAATTGGGTGAAAGGAAGGGGGATGAAAATTTTTTTTGGGGGGGAGATATTAAAATATCTGAGCATAATATCATGATGCAAAAAAGAAACAATTGGAATGCAAAACTAATTTTAGTTTTATATTTTATTGGTTATAAATGGTACCCTAATGTTTGAATGCATTTTAATCCTATGTGGCAGTGTCATGTATTAAGGATTTAAATAATTTACTGTTGAGAATGTCATAATAAACTCTTATTTTTAAAAAGGAAATTAAGATTTTCTCCAGTGATCAAGCACTGTATGTGTGAATAACTAAGAATCATTCCATGGTAGGTTCCCCTTTGTTTTCTTCACTCCCCAACTTTGTAAACTTCTCACATGCAAAGCAGCAATTGGGTTCGTATTCATTCTTTTGAACTTGCTTGGGATTTATCTGACTGCAGAGAACCGTGACTGGACAAAGATTATGGCTTTGGGCAGTGTCTTACTATGATGGGACCTTTTGCTCCCAATGTGTGCTTTACAAGGAACTTGCATTGCCAGAGATCTTACCCCTTCTCTGGCCTCATTCAGAGTTCGGTGGGTTTTCTGGAGCTGGACCAAGAGGCGGAGTTCAGCACTAGGGCCAGCAGGGGGTGCCCTTGCCAGATAAGAACAGGTTTCTCTGTGCCAGAGCAACTAAAATCACATTCTCTGCCAGTCTTTCCTTTTTAGTCAATTTGGCTCAAGATTCCGTCCCAAAAGCATTTTACACTGCCCTCTCAGGTCCCGGCCCACACCTGTATGACTTGTGCTGTCCGCTTTGCTGTTTTCAATTTCTTTTTGTTGTTAACAGTAGGCTCTGCTTTGCAATAACTGCCACTGGTCCCCTTTTACTTAGAAATTGGAGAGTGTTTTGCTTTTCCTCTCCTTGTATCTAAGGTCAAGTTGAAGGGCACAGTCACCTGCAGGGAACAGGACCAAATGTGTTCATTGAGCATTTTGCTGTTTTACATGACCTAGCCATAAAGGAATGTCTCTATGGGAAAGGAAAAACCTGCTTCATAACCAGGCACTGAGCTTTGTTTTCTCTCATCAGGGTGACAGCCCTTTGGTGCCTGCCAGTGGGTATGCGACGGGAAGGTGGGGAAATTGGATCATGAAAATTCCACGGGCTGGTGATTGCTCATTCTTTAGCCTCATAGCCGGGAGGATACCGTCTGGTTCCCAGGGTGGCACAGTACAGTATTTCATTCAGAGAGCCCAAACCTATGTGATTAGCATTTTATTCTTAACAAAAAGGGGGGGGTGGTGGGAGATGACCCATGGCAATTTTTAAGCAGCTTCAGCGTAGTCTGGTGGGAGGGAGGGGATTTGAGGAAGCGTTTTGTTTTCTGAAACTTGAATTCAGTGTACTTGTTGACTGGACTTTGCTGGGTAATGCTTTCCCCAGACAGCGAGCCATCTGCGCAGGAAAAGTTCACGGCGCACACCCGGGGCTTGTTACCACAATGTGGTGCTTTATGACTGAGCCTTTTCTTAATGCCTGAGCCACTACGTTCCTGTGCCCTCTGCCCCATGTTGGATTACAAGCTTCCCCGAAGCTGGAGTGATTCCCACTCCGGCTGGGGCAGACGCGAGACAGAAACCCCACAGCAGGTGCTGATGCTTTGGATGTCCTTTTGTGTAGACCCCTCAACCCCCATTCCCCATTGGCTCACAGTCGCCCGACCCCTGCCGTCCGTCCTGTGCTTCCAATTCTTGGATTAGTTCTCAGGCAGCTGCAAATACTGATGCACCGTCTCCAGTTTAAAAAAAAAAAAAAAAAAGCCTATGCAACAGGTAAATTGTTGAGCCCAAATCTTAGTTGGCTTTCAGAAGTCTATGTGGAGTGGGTTTATTTTGGTTTGCTTTTAGTAGAAGCTAGTTATTTAATGGGATCAGTTTCCTTTGTTTACAAGCCCACTTGTAAGTAACTCTGGCATTTCAGCTGTGTGAGGACACAGACTCAAAGCTCTTTACTATCTATGGGTTCTTGTTTCGCTCCCATAAGTGGACCTGTTTAAGCAAGTCCTGTGCAAAATAGGGTTCTGAAACTGAATTTTTTTCTTTAGACGGTGACGTTTATTTTCTGTCGTCCCTGCCTACTATTAACAGAACCATTTAATTCCTGCCCCTCCCCAAACCTTTTTTCATGTTAAAAGTCATCTTTAGAAGCTGTCTTTTCCAGAGCCTCATTGTTCATGAATTATATTGTGAATCCATTTGGACACCAACCAGGAACTTGCTATAATTGCTCACATGCAAGTAAAAGCTTTCTCTGTGTATTAATTAGTTGATACAAGGGATTAAGATGATTACATGAAAGGCATTGCTGCTTTCCTCTGAATAGTTAGGCCAAGGTGGGTGCCAAGGCATCATTTGATCCCATTTGCTCAGCATGTTCTGTTGATAAAGGCACAGAATTTGAACTGTGAGGTTTCCTGAGGCGGCAGAGTATGGGGATCATTTGGATTCACTCTCTCTGTTGATGTAAAATGTGGGATATTAATCAAGGCTAATTACATGAACTGGGTTTGGAACAAACTGAAGGCCAGTCCAGGGCATGGTTCTCTATGTAATTACTGACTTTTTAAGGTACCAGGGTAATTACTAGAAATTAGAGACCCTGCGTTTATGGGTCTTGTCTCTTAAAACATGGATACAGTTTCTTTCACCATTAGGAGGTAATTCTCTGCTCAGCGTTTGGTGTTAAACAGATAGGGCTGGCTTTTAAGTAAGCCTGGTTGACTGCATCATTTCTGGAGTCAAGGCAATAATCCAGATAATTCTGGCCTATTTTTTTCCCCTGTCAAGGGACATTCTAATATTTGAATTCAAAGTAAAAATATATATATATATATATTTGGCTAGGCAATGGAATTTTAATTGCTCAGTGTCCTTTTCTAGCCACATATTTCCTCTAATGTTATATTCTTTTAAAAGGGTAACATGTAATCTTTTCTATTAATAAAACAAATATCACTCTTATTACTTGAAAAACAGTAGTGTACAGGTGCTTTACAATGTGTGTTTTAGGGTACAGATGGCCCTTTTTTGGAGGTACCTTGGTCCTGAAGCCCCTTCATGGAGGGGAGGTTTCACCGCTAGTCAGAAAGCCCCAAAGGCCAGATTCTTGTTCCCAGGGACCCCTGGTAGCTGAGACATGGGCATGTTACCTAAGCTTGCCAATCTAATGTCCCTGCCCAGGACTTGGAGCTAGAGAAAGGGACATAGAGAATCACGGGCAGTTTAGAATGCCTCCCTTGGCAGTGGCCCCCAGTGTCTGCCAATCAGGGGCAGGGATGGCAGTGGAGTCTTGAGTCCAGAAGGTTGTCAGAGAGTGTCCAGGTGTGGCCAGGGGTGTTAGCTCCCGTAGGTTCGTGCCCATTTTCTCCTAACTTTCCTGGTCAGCTTTGTGAGAGACTGGATTTTCTTACAGGAAATACCGTTTCTGCATAAGTTGACTAGGATCGGCTTCTGATGTTAAAAATAAGAACTCTGTATGAGCATAATTGTAGTGTCTTTATATCCACCTTGGGGTTAATAAGCTAAGTATAGATTTATTTATATATATGTACAGATTTATATGCTACTGTGAACACACATGCATACTTTGTGTTTGTATGCATGTGTTTATTAAAAACTCAGGAAAAGAGTTAGGTGTCTAGGCTATAAGGAATCAAGGTGGGAGCAACTAGTAATTTTTATAAAAATCATACTTTGGGCTTGTTCTGATATTGTCCCTTTTAAGGACTTTCAGAGCCAGTTCTCCTCATACATATACTGCTGCTGCATCTGGAAACTGTGATGGATTTCTAAAAATATGGAGGACTTGTAATAATTTTGCTGAACTGAAGAGTTTTTTTTTTATTTTATGTATAAAATATACTGTTTATATTTTCAAGTTTTTTTTTTAAAAGTTTCCAAGTAGCTGACTTCATCACAAAGCTCAAACAACCAGCACATTCTTATGCTTTGTTTATGTTCTTTCATATCCCACAATTATTTATTTGCTCTCCATCCAGTAGGTATACGTCTCACCTTGCTCAGAGACACTTCTGCACATTTCTGACCCAGGTTTGAGGATGTTGCAATGGAAAAAGAGGTACTTGCATCTCTAGGTTGAGGCAGTGAAGAACTGCAGCTGTTGGGTGGGTACTTGTGGTTTCCCTCTTTCCTTATACTTTTACCCTTTGATTGTTTTATTACTTCACTGTTATTATGATACTGCCTATGGGCCATTATTTCTCTACTTCCCCTTTACCACCTCCTCCAGGATTCATCCCCTCCCTAGGACTTTGCAGGCTTCTGCTTGTCCAGCTGTCTCTCTAAATTCTTTTCCTTGCTTTCCCATGAGTTCTTACCTTCTCATGACCCTTATCTCTCCTCTTCCTCCCTTCTACTCCACATTCTCTTTTCTCCTTTATAGAAAGGTAGATGTATACATAGATATGTACAGGCATATTCATATGTATGCAGGCAGAGGAGTACATGTTTGTTTGTATACAACTTGATGTAAAAATTAAAAACACATTCTTCATTCCAAGAAAAATGCTGCCTTACCTGAGAGCTCACATTTCTGGCACTCAGTGCCACAGATCTTAATTTCTCAGGGTATTCTAGAAATTCTACCCTTTCCATGGTTTTCAGGGAATGTGGTTGTTGGTCTTCTAATGCTAACGGTCCTGCTACCCTTAAGAGATCAGAATGCTTCTGGAACACTGCCCGGGAGTGTCCGACTACCCTTTGTCTTCCCTTTCTTGGGAGTCTTGGGTGAGGCAATTTCAGGCATCCCAGCCTGGGGCAGGAGTGGGATGGAGTAGGTGGTCCGTTTCAAAGCTCCAACTCCATTCACCTGGTGTGGCATTCTTTCCTGTCTCCAGAGTAGAGAGATGACTTGATCAGGTCCCAGGGCTGAGTGTGTGCACACACGTGTGTACCGCACTTTGTACTTCTAGCAGTAGGGTAAGCCCAAGGTCATAGAAGTAAATCAGCAAAAGTAGAAGTCAGGGCTGTTGATTCTTTACATTCTTCCCTGTAGGCTACCTCATATATTCTTGAAGAGCTCATATACATTTTTCTTCTCTGCATTTTAAAGATTTATTTCATCTTTGGCTATACAGAGAGGAAGTGGAATTTGGTCTATGGGGACATTCCTTTGTACAGAATATCAACGACATCATGGGATGACCAGAGTCCTGCTTTTTATTAAAGGACACATAGAAAATTTTGCTGCACAAAATGACAATTCTTTCTCTTCCTGCTTACTTTGAATAATTCCTATCTAGTTTAAGTTCTTTTAAATGCTCTGTACAAGTTCAAAGAGCCATTGAATAGAAATTTTGTGGGTTTTATTTTTTGGTAAACATTAACAAATGACAACTTAAAAAAGTAAACTGGCAAGAAAGTTATTGCTGACACTAATTTTTTTTTTCTGTCATCATTCTAGTCAAGGTTAATTAAGGGATTCACAAAGGGCTGCATTTAGGGAGATATTTGGAAGAATGTGTTGCATTGTAAGAATAAGAAATTTGATCAATATTCTGGTTCCTTAATACTTTCACACTTTTGCAAATATAACTGGAAGACATCCAGAACTTAAAACTCAAACGATATTGCAGGCAGTTATTTATCGGCTTCTGCTTCCCCTATGGTTGATAAAAGTTGACTGATGGGATTTGAAAGGAAGCCAGGAGTCTCTTTTGTATATGTGTGATGCCTATAAAGCTGCAGTAATTTGGGGTACTCTCTCCTGGGAAGCTAGGTGTATGCATGACGAGGAATGCAGCATTTAGGTATCGGCTTATATGTTTCAAAGTATAAACAAAATCATTGGAAATGATAACAGTATTTTGTTTTCTTAAGCTAGAGTATTTCATTGTGTTTTATTCTAAGCTGCCTTTAGCAAGCTGGAAATCATTGCCACTGACACAGCCTTTCCTTTACATTTGAACTTTACTGGCAGAAATGGCTTGTTGATTGAGTCCAAGCTACTTCATTCCCTTTGTGTGTAGAGAATTAGACACATGAATGCCACAAATTAATCAAATGTGTGTCCAGAATAGAAGTCTCACCCAGTAACATGACTGTGAAAGCCCCTTTGAATAAAAAGGAAAGGACCCATCAAATATACATGAAAAATAGCGAGTTTATGAAGGCCCAGGAATTGAAGGGCTTGGCTGGACCTGCATGCCACCACCTAGGGTCAAGAGCAGAGGGTGAGGGTGGGAGGACCACCAGCCCATGGTGGGGGGGGGGGCGTTCTGTTTAAAATGATACTCTTCCATAAAGAGAAGCTTCTGGGAATATCAATGAGCCCTAGGTGGGAGGTCAGAGTGCAGGACCAGCAGCCAGGCTTCCTGAGGGACAATAGCAAAGGCTTTCTGAATATATGACAAAGAGATATTCCAAAGCGTATTTTTTAGATGCTGCTGAATGGAACAGCCGTTAAATTAAAATCATGCCCATCATGTAAAATTAACCTTCTAACCTCCCTCCTCCCTCCTCCCTCCTCCCTCCTATAATTGAAGGTTTATTCTCTTCTTGTTTTTATTATTTCAGCCACCTATTCTTTTTGATTTATAGAATTTTAGCCACTTAAAAGTTTTAAATGTCTTTATGCCCCTTTTAATGTTTAGAAAATAATGCTATATAGGAAAAAGCTCTCTTGTGGTTTTTGTGACTAATATATCTAGCATTATTAGGCTTCTATAAATTGGAAAAATACATGTTTCTAGATGGACATAAAATGTATAATTAGATTCAGCAAATTTTCTTGTGTGAATGATGAAAATGTAATACAACAGTAGAGTAGTAATGTGGCTGGATTAAATTTGTACACACAGGTATTAATTCCTGGGGAAACATTAAAAATCAAAAATTGAACTCCCATGAAAATAATGACATTACCCAAGCATTTATTCTGAGATGCCCCAAATCTGGATTTGATCTAAATATAATTTATGTAAACATAAACAGATGAAATATGAGAAGCCCTGCCATTAACGTAAAAACAAAATGAAAACTTGGCATTTAAGTCACATAGCGTAAGTATGCATGCTATTTTCCTGACTATATCTTGATAAAATTGAAAGTTACTCATAAAAATACTACTCTGTGGTCTTTCAGAGACCATATTTTTGGTTCCTGGTATGGTTTAAATTTCACATGATGTTTATTTTTCTTCATTCTCTTCGTCTTCACCCTGAAACCACAGAAGGTTTTCAATGGAAGAGAGAGTATTGTATCACACTTCCTGCTCAGTGCCAATTAGTTCCAGTGTGGACTTTTTTTTGTGGCTTTCTCTTGGAATGCTATCATGTTTTTGGTCTTCACTTTTGCCGGAATAGTTCCAGTTTTCCATCTCTTAGCACCAAATCCCCAAAAAGGTCACATGCAACTTAACTAATGGCCAAGCACACATGCTGAGGCATGTTTGGTTTCTTGGTAAGATTACTAAGAGTGGAAAGTTTGGGCCTTTTGCGTTCAGTCCTTACAGTAAGCATTTGGTTGGAACCCTCCAGCTAGTAAAAGGCGTCTTAGATCAGATAGTGATAGTAAATTGATGTTGGCCATTTATTACCGTGTAGCCACATAGCACATTAATAACTCTAAACCTGAGAAAAGACACCAGGGAAAGCTAAAAGAGGACAAGGGTCAGGGCAAGAGGCCCTGCAGGGCCCTGCTTGGGTCCTGTTTGGAGACTTGGATTGGACTGATGTCTGATGAAGAGTATCAGATTGAAAACAAATCAAAGGAAACAAAATTAGAATATTTCTAACTGTGGTTTTAGCTATCTTTTCTTTAACATGTTCACATTTGACAAACATTCATTGAGTGCCTACAGTATAAGTTAGATGCTTTGGGGAATATAACGCAGGTTAAAGCCTAAAAATGGAAATTGGGCAAGTAGACTATCATTCAGTAATATCAGGACAATTCTAAATACCAAGAAATATATAACACATGCTGGTGGGATTTAAAGAAAGAGGTAGTCGCATGCAATGGGGAATTCAGAAAATATTTCTCAGCAGAGATGGATGTGAACTATTAGGATTTGCAAATTGGAGGGAAAGTTAGGAGCTAAGAACAGAAGTTCTGTCTTTAACAATAATTGGTCAGACCACTTTGCTGCAACATCTTCAAGAAAGTAATTTATGCAGGATACTTGGGTAAATAGATCTGGCTGCTCAAGGCTGGGAGGCAACAGACCCTACCCCCACCCCCACCCCATACCTCCCCAGCCTCTGCCATTCCTCTCCTCACACTGAGGAATAACTGTGTCTACACAAGTGTGGCCCTTTTGGAGCAAATTAGTTGAGAATCTTTGACTGTAGCATGGTGGATGATTGGATAGGAAAGCTAGACCGTGGCCCCATTGAGGAAGTCCTGGAATGATAGGCTGAGAATTTCTTGGTACCAGGAAGGTAGAGGGGATCTCTGAAGACTTCTGAACATGACTGTGGCATTGAGACTTGCACTTTAGAAAGATTAATCTTGGAGTGTGAGGGCCTGGAGGTAAGAACCTAGTTGGGAGGCTGTTGAATTCAAGTTGGCTCTGGGCAAGGGAAAGAGGGTAGATATTCCAAAGACATGGAAGAGAAAGCTTCTGGCCATAGAGCAGGGAAGGCATAAAAGGAGCAGGAGCAGGTGATGACATCTAGGTTTCTAGGAGGAGAGAGGAGGTGCTTGGAAAAAGTCACATTACTTCAGATAGGGACATTGGGATGAAATATTAGTGTGACTTATTAAAAACTAGAAAGTAAAATCGATCTATTTCAAAAGATTTGATCATTAAAGAGAATGAACTGTTAATTAAGCCCCTGTTTTTTCAAAAGGAGCCTGAATCGTTTTTTCACCGAGAGTTGGGTACAGCTTTAAGGAATACCTTTGCGTCCACAACTCACAGCATCATTGTAAGGGTTGTAGGGCCAGAGGGTGATTATTTTCATATCCCACTGACTTTCATGTTGGTTTGTGAAGCCACTGAAAACGAGGCCTTCCCCTCACATTTTACAATACAGTCAACCCAGCAATTTAATGCTGGGCCTTCCAATATAAATACTACATTACGAGTATATTTTCCCATTACTACCACAAGGAGTTATCTGAATGCTAAGAATAATTCGGCTTTATAAGGTCATACAACCAATATATTCTTTCCAACCCAAAACATAAAAAAGTTTAGAGGGAGGCTTTTCTTTCCATTTTCTTGTACTAGATGAAAAGTTTCTTGATAGAGGAATCATTCTTCTGCACAGTGGGTACTTAGTAAATGTTACTCACCATGGCCTAGTGAGTTTATTATAACTTTGGAAAATTTTTGTTTTGTTTTGATGATCATCTGCTTATTTTCAAATCATCCTTTAAATAATTAAATTATCAAGACTAATTCCTGTTTTACATTAGCTGAGAACACACCAATTACCTTTTGTTTGAATTTTTACTTCAAGTCAAAATCTGTTTTAGGAAGAAATTGTGTGTGTGCAAATGAACTAATCACAACTTCCAATCCTGTTTCACAAAAAGTAACCTAGAGTGTTGGTTTAGATAAAATATAACCTCAAAGATGAGGGTATGAGTGTGTATGTTAAAGAGGGAGAGAGAGAAGGGGAGGAAAGAGAAGCTAGATGGAATGATAAATGAAAACTGAAAAAGGCGGGCTTCATTTCACTGGTATTAATTTGGTAAATTATCCATAATTTATTAGAGCTTGTAAACATTGTGGCAATTTTTTTTGCCCTGTCAGTAATGAATTGCTACATCATTAATTTTGTTAAGGGATCAAGAAACAGCATGGCTGAGCCCAAAGAAAACTCCTAGATGAATGTAGTTGTGCCTGCAGTGCTGGTATTGCTACTATAAACAGTGGCAGCTTCTTGACATGAGGAGACCATTCCTCGAATGGCAGGATTTGCTCACCCTCGGATGGAAGGCACTGCCATTTGTTCCTCGTGTTTCCCAGTGACACTGTTCTGGTCTTCACGGCACGTCTCCATACTGGGGAGAGGATCTCAAGAGCTGGCTGCAGTTCTGGTATATATTTATCTATCTTCGCCTACTTCCAAGTATATTTGAAGTGGCAAATGAAAAAGATGCATTTTTAAAAGTCAGTTGAAATAAAGATTATAAAAGAGGTCAGAAATAATTTAGATGAAGATAATTTAGGGAGAACTTATTGGAGGGATCTCAGGTATCTGTTTAAGCATCAAATCTGGCTTTTAGTTTCCTGGTGGCTTTGAGAAAAGAGAAATCTGACCGTTTTTATGGTTCTTGTTTTCTCATGAAAGAATGTGGTTCTTTTTTTTCTTGCATTTAATGACCAGGGGGTATTTGTCACATGGCTTTATAATATAAATGGTACCAGGTAGGATAGCAGATTTTGTCTTTACTTTGAGTTTTGCAAATTGTATTTTATGGCTTTATCTTGTTTTTGAACCCTCTGAAGGCCAAATTCATGACTTTCTGTTGTAACTCGCAGAAGACATTTCAGCAGGAAAAGGTAGGCTGAGGTTTTCTACTGAAATTATTCATTAAACATTTTTGGTCATCTGGTCATTTGGTAGAATTTAGGGAACCTAGGAAAGTTAACAGAGATTATATCTGTCTACTATCTATCATTTCACCTATTCGTAACAAGAGCGGTTAATTGAGCATTAAACCCTCATAGCTATTCAAAGCACAACTATTTTCCCTTGGTTGGAAAAGGGACATACTGTTTAGAAACCTGATGTAATAGTAGCAGTTGAATTACAGAAATGCAGAGTTAACAAGGAACCTTAGAGCTAGGCCTACTCTAGGTTCCTGGCTCTGCCTCACCTTTGAGATTCTGGAACAACATACACTCCAGACCCTGTCTATGCAAACAGCTGTTACGATGGATGAGGTCTGTCCTTCCAGGAAGTGGAAGGATTGGAGACAGGGCAAAGAAAGGAGCTCTATTCTACTCCCTTTTTGACGGACAAGGAACCTGATACTCAAGGAAGTTGAGCCACTTGTCTGTGTTACCCAGCTTAGTAATAGCATATGTGAAACTACAATGTTCAGAAATAAGTAGTTTGACTTGTGTTTGTGGCCAACCAAAAGGTGAGTCTTTTTCAAAACAGCAGGTGGGAGATGACTCCAGGAGTTGAATGTAAAGAATATTGAAAGTGAATATAAGAAGGCAGTATCTTTACTTACGTTTTCACACAAAGAACCAAATGCACAATGTTCGTTGTGGTTGAGACCTCATAATACTTAAACAGGTAGAAATTCTATTAGTTAGCTAGTTACCTTGTTTAAGGAGTCAGATTACTGTTTGTTTTTTCTCCCTGACCTACTCTACTCTATATTATTTGAAAAGCCTTAATTGACCCATTGTTTTTACTAAGATAGCCAATGAGTATATTTTAAGTAAAACTTTTTAAGTCTTCATATATTGGATAATAAGTATTATGTAAAATATGAAGTTGAAAGTAATTCATTCTTTATTTAGCTTTTCAATGTAAAAGCAGTCTTTTGAAATAACTTTCAGCATGAGAAGCTTGAATCTTCAGTGTTGGAGCATTTGAGTAGATAGAGTAAATTCAGTTTTACATAACTACTCTAATACTCTAATTAAGCTAATCAATATATATATACAATCTTTGTTTCAAAGTATATTCATGTTCTCAGATATGGGGTATATATCTAGTGAAGTGACCTTAAACAGATGTAACCAAGTCTGATAAAATTCAAAGTTAGCATTCTGCCATGAATTATAGTGTGACTTCATAGCCAGGGAGAGAAAAATTATGAGCTGGCTCTTAGCGAGTGCTCTTTACAAACTCATTATTGTCATGAGGAATCCATTCATTCAATCACTCCTCAGTAAATAGTGCCGGTTATGGACCTAGCATGGCACTGCATCTCAGAGGGCTTCCAAGTAATAAGACAGCTTTAAGAAACATGTAATTTTTTGTGTATGTGCGAGACAGACATATGTGAAAGAGTTAAAAGACAGTTTAAGGAGAGTCCCAATTAATTATCAAAAAAATAAATTTTTAAACATTGCCATGAAGGGTTTTGGATGAAGTGAGATACAACAGTGCTGGAAAAGTTGGTAAGTGTTGGGCAAGGTGGAAGGAGGTGGGGGCCAAATAGAAGGAATGTTGTGTTTGGGGGTGAAGGATTCTGGGCTGACCCTGGCCATTCACTCCCAGTGATTATACTGAACCTTTTCCTGTGTAAATTTCCTCCATTTTAAGATTATCTATAACATCCCTTCTTGCTGTCCTGTCATTTAAGTGCAGATCTGACTTAAGTGTAGAATTCTCCATTTCTGCCTCCAAATTTTAGCTTAAATTTACAAGTGCCAGAACATATATAAGAAAAGAAAAGCTCATATAAACATGCTTTCTTTTGTTCTCTTTCCTTAGATTCAGCCTGGATTCATTTACTCCATAAATATTTCTCATTTTGAAAGTAATTACAGAGAAAGCAATACATTTAAACATATATGACTTTCATTGTTGCATAATAACTGAGTCTAAATTGGTTGATTCTCATTAATGAAAGGACAAGAAAATAAGTAAGTCAAGACATAATTAGGTCACAGTACTTGACCATTGTGACTTAACCTTCCCTTTGCCCTTATCTGCTAAAGCTTTGGTCTTAATATGGACAAAAGGACAATTTAAATCTCTTTCCATTCCTATCCTTTTCCTTAGAGCAGCTCCAAATCTAAACCTCTAATAAAGAAAGGGATAATGAAATAGCAGGGAAGGTATAATGGAAATTATATTGACTCTCAAAGAAGTTTTGTGGGAGAAATATATTCTCTTCCCTTAGCTCTATAATAATATAATAATGGTGTGATTTCTACTTTGCTAGACTAGGAACTATTTTGGAAATCTTTAATGAATATAATGAGGTGGTAAGCATTTAAAAATTACTATTTCCTCAAAGCCAGGAAATTATTTGTTCAGTGTAAAATACAAGAGAAAAAGGAAAGAGAAAAAGAGAAAAAAGTAAGCTACATTTTTTTTAAAACAGCATAATCTTTGTGGCATGGTGTAGTGGAGTCAGGAGTGGGAATTGAGACCTGAGCTTTGGTTCCATCTTTGAATCTTGCTGTGTAAACTAGTGCATGTCACTTAATCTCTTTGGAGCTCAGATTTTTTATCACCAAAATAATAACAATAATAATAGTAAGCACTTATATTTACTATGCACCAGGCACTGTTCTAAACCTTTTAATTACTTAATTGCTAATCACTTTATTTTATTTCTATTCAATCACCACAACCTCTGAATTCCTATTAACTTGCAGCATTGGCCACTGGGCTTCATAATTCTTAAGGCAGCATGTGGTCCAGATTCATGCAACTCTGCCTGTCACTGCCCTCTGTCCCAAACTCCCCTCCTCCCTGCTTTCTCATTTAGCTCATTTACTGAGCACACCACCTGAGAGGCACTGTGCTAGGAACCAGGGCTAAAATGTAACTAGTAAGCAGCACGGTTGCTGCTCTTGTGTAGTTCACGTTCAGCAGGGAGGTGGGCATTAAGGGCTGTAAAATTACATGTATGCTGAGAGTGATAAAGGAATTGTGGGTGGTTATAGAAGAGGAATTTGGGACAGGAGCCTTGAGGTTTCTGTTCATTCAGCCCCTAAATTTCTCCTTAGTGTTCCAACCTTGATGTGACTGGTCTCTCCACATAGTAGATAATTTAAGGCAAATGAGTTGTGCTGAAGTGACCTGAAAAAGATGAAATTTTTCATCAAATACGTCTTCCCGTGGATTGTTATTTATGGAATATGAAGCAGAGTGGCTTTAGGAGGGCATTGATTCAGATAAATTCTTCTTGCTGCAGTCCACAGGATTTGAGAAATTTATTTAAAGACTGTTGTGGGTGGAGGAATGGAGTTCTAAGTCGAGGGATAGAAAATGTGAATTACCCTTTTAGTTCTGTCTCCAAATAACTTGTGTGCTTTTTTTGTAAAATCTCATAGGATTGCATAAGAATGTATGTAGGATAACTCACTTGGCTCCTGGCACATAGTAATATGGATTACGTTTAGTCCTCCTTGTTATTAATTGGGGTGGGGGATGCAGAGAGTGATAAGACACTGTGCATGCCAGGGGTGGACAGCCTTGCTGGAGAAGTAGAATGTCTTTACACAAAAAAGAGGCAGTTTTTCCATGGGCTGATTCAGTGACCAAAGAAGCAGTTAGTTGCCTAGCGGTTCAGGAGAGGAATATTCTGGAGGGAGATGAAGGTGTGGAGAAGGAAAACATGGGTGTGTCTGACAGTATAGATGGATCCAATTTGGCTGGAATGCCGTGAGGCTGGACGTGTGCCCCTGAAGAGGGGTCAGCACATTGCATCCCAGACCCCAGGGGAAGCTTTCTTTCCTTTCTCAGCCTCCTGGATGGCAG
>PVKH010009445.1:0-18819 GCA_004027955.1 Chaetophractus vellerosus
TGGATAAAAGTATAAAATATTTCTCTGAACCATGTTTGAAACTTAGAAATATTTCAAATAGAAAACTTAAATATATCTATTGAATCTCATGCTTTTCCTGCTAAAAACCCTCCAATAGTATTCTATTACAATTTGAACTAAATACAAAATCCTTACCCTGACCCTTATGATCTGGCCTCTGCCTCATCTTAACTTTATTTCCCACCAATCTCTCCTGCTCATTGCTTCTGCTCTACTGGCCTTCTTGTTCTTCACACACATCAAACACGTTCCATCTTAAAGGCCTTCATAGCATCTTCTGGCTTCCTATACCACCTTGCCCCTGATCCTCACGAGGCTTACTCTTTTGTCTTATTCAAGCATCAACTCGCTTCCTCAGAGTATACTTTCCTGAGCAAATACATAGTATCTTTATAAAGCCCCAAGCCAGCCACTTTCTATCTCACCACTCTATTTTATTTTTATTGTGATATTTATCATTACCTGATGTTTCCATGTTTCTTTATTTTTTCATTGTCTGTTCTGCTAACATGTAAGTCCTTTGAGACCTTGTTTGTCTTATTCTGTTCTATATTTAATGCCTGGAACAGTGGAATATAATAGATACTCTATAAAACATTTGCTAAATGAATGTATGTTGAAACAAAAATCCCTGTATATAATCAATCTTTCTGCATTTGTGGATGTTTTCGTATAAATTCCTAGAAGTGAAATTTCTGGACCAAAGCATGCATGTGAACTTTAAATTGTCAAATATCACTTCAAAAAGACTGTACCAATTTACCTTCTCCTAGCAATGCATGAGACTGTTTGGAATTCACTTTAAAAGACTTTAATATGATTACAAGAATAGTTAACTAATAATAATTCATTATGTTAAATATTTGATTCATGCAGTTTTCTGTTCCTGTGCTATATATTACAACAAAAAAGTTTTTTAAAAGATTTTAATCTCTTAGCAATAGAGAATGTGTTTGGAGAAATTCAACTATCAAAATAAAAAGCTGGGGGCCGGCTGTAGCCCAATTGGTAGGGCTCCGATCTACCACATGGGAAGCCCCAGGTTTGGTTCCCGGGGCCTCCTCAAGCGGGCAGACCACCTTGAGAAGGCAAGCCACCGCAGGCAGGCCAAGCCCCCGCGGGCTGGGCAAGCCGCCGCAAGCAGGCAGGCTGCCACGCGGTGAGCTGACTTGGCAGGTCACCGCGGAGGGGGGAGACAAGCAGACACAGAAAAACACAAAGATGAACACAGCAAGAACAAGCCGAAAAGGGGGGATATATAATAAATAAATAATAAATCTTAAAAAATAAAAAATAAAAAAATAAAAAGCCAAAGTGATTATTGGATACATTTGGTATCCACTGTTATTCTTTTACAAGCAAATGGATTTCTGCAGTTTTCTTGATCGTGCTGAAGGAAAGGGTTGGATGGTAGAGGACTATAAAATATGTACATACCCTAGAATTGCTTACACTTAATCCAAAACTAGCAAGACCTTGTAAGGTTTCTAACAAAAGTTCTAACGGAAATTCTTTTTTTTAAAAAAAAGAGAATGTGGGAAGACAACTTTGAATTAGGCAGGCAGGGCTCAACTCTCTCATAAAAACAATGGGGGAAGGGCAAAAAGCTGTCCAAGGGAGCTACTTTGGGAATCTGCAGACCACGAGAGTGCTCATATCATGCAAGTGGGCAACAGACATAAAACTGTGAGTTATTAGCCTCTTCAGCCGGGAATGGCACTCATCTCCCACCCTCAAGGCCAACAGCCTGGATACACCCATGGCTCACTACAGCCAAATGAGAGGGGAACAGACGCCTTCCTCCATGGGAAGAGGAAGGAGGTAGCGGAGGGCGGAGAGTGGTTTCTCTTCAGTGAGTTTGGCCAGAGTCTGCTTTGAATCACAGCTCTGGCCAGACCACTGGCAAGTAGAGGTTGAAAGAGGCACCACCATGGTAAGAGTCACTGAAGAGTGCCATCTGCTGGCAGGAAGGAAAACTGCAAGAAGAAAAAAACTGCTTTATGGAGTTTCTTGTTCCAGACCTCTTGGATTTGATCTGTGACCCATTAGTGGGTCCCTGGCCCTATTTTGATAACTTAAGCTGGAAAATTTTAAAGACTATGAATAAGTTGAACCAAAAATCAAAGAAGAGATGTGAAACAAAACAACTAGGCAAAAGAGAGAAATTGACCACCAGAGTTAAGTTCATCAACATAATCAGATGCCTAGACATCAGCAAAAAATTATAAGCCATACTAAAACACAGGAAGAGATTGCCCAGTCAAAGGAACAAACCAAAAATCCTGATGAGACACAGGATTTAAGACAACTAATCAATGCTAATCACAAAAATCTCCTAAATCAATTCAAAGAGCTGAAGGAAAATATGGCTAAAGAGATAAAGGACATTAATAAGACAATGGATGAGCATAAAGAACAATTTGAAAGTCTGCAAAGTAACAGAGCTTATGGGAATGAAACACATAATGGATAAGATTAAAAATGCATAAAAGTAATGATAAATCTATGGTTTGGGGTATGCAATATATAAAGACATAATTTGTGAAAAGTACAACATAATAAAAGGTGGGGAGCTGAGAAGTAAAGGAACAGTATTTGTGAATGTTACTGAAGTTAAGTTGGTATCAAATCAAACATGATTGTGATAGATTTAGGATGTTACATTAGGTCCCATGTTAACCACAAAGAAAATATATGAAAAATATATACAGAAGGAAATGAAAAGGGACTCAAAATGGTACAATAAAAAAAGCACATAAATATGAAAGTAGGCATTAATGGAAGAATTGGGGGGGGGGGATGGGAGGGAAGGTGTAAGTCTTACAAAGACCAAATAGTAAAATGGCAAAAGAAAGTCCTACAATTAGAGTAGTTACTTTAAATGTAAATGGATTGAACTCTCCCATAAGCATAACCCAGTAATATGCTGTTACAAGAGACTCATCTTAAATTCATAAGACACAAGTAGGTTGAAAGTAAAAGGATGGGAAAAAATATTCTATGCAAATAATAATCAAAAGAAAGCTGGGTTCCTCGAGGAGGATTTGACTCTCCTTTCTACCGAGACAGTCTCCTGGGTTCACAGCGGAAGACCCATTCAGCAGCTTCTGGTGCTCAGGGCACTAATGTGAACCCTGAGCCTTTAAACTCCTCCTTTGACAAGTGTGGGCCTGACACACCAAAGCAAGCCTTTACTCCCATTGACATACCCTGTGGAGGTGCTGATGAAAGCCCTACTGGCAATAGGGAACACCAGACTTATTTGGAGACGAGTATCCTCACTCCTAGCCCTTGTAAAATTCCACCTCAAAGGGGAGTGGAGTTTGGAAGTGGGACGCCTCCTCCATATGATCATCTCTTTGAGGTGGCATTGACAAAGACTGCCTATCATTTTGTCAGCAAGAAGACTGAGGAACTATTAAAGAAGGCAAAAGGAAACACAGAGGAAGATCATGTGCCCTCTACCTCCCCAATGGAAGTGCTGGATAGACTGATACAGCAGGGAGCAGATGCACACACCAAGAACTTAACAAGTTGTCTTTACCCAGCAAGTCTGTCGACTGGACCCACTTTGGAGGCTCTCTTCCCTCAGGTGAGATCCACACCCTCCGTAACCAGTTGCTTTTACTGCACAATCAGTTACTCTATGAGCATTTTAAGAGGCAGCACCATGCATTTCAGAACAGGCGACTCCTCCGGAAGGTGATCAAGGCAGCAGCTCTGGAGGAACATAATGCAGCTATGAAAGATCAGTTGAAGCTACAAGAGAAGGACATCCAGATATGGAAGGTTAGTCTGCAAAAAAACAAGCCAGATACAGTCAGCTTCCAGAGCAGCGTGACACTGTGGTAACCCAGCTCCATAGCCAGATCAGACAGCTGCAACATGACCGGGAAGAATTCTACAACCAGAGCCAGGCATTACAGGAATAAACTGCAATACCAGGCAAAGTCAACCAAGAGAAGGCATGCGAGCAAATGAGAAGAGAGTAAAACCATTTCCTTAAATGTTGTCACCTTGTTCATATTAATTAAGTCTATTGATAAAATAGACTTAAATCAAAACTTTTAAAAGAGACAAAGATGGACACTATATAAAGGGCTCAATTCAATTAAAAAATAACAATTATAAATATATATGTACCTAGTGGCAAAGCCCCAAAATATATGAAGCAAATATTGACAGATTTGAAGGGAGAAATAGACCTTTGTGCATATGAATAGTAGGAGACTTCAATACACCACTTTCAATAATGGATACAACATCTAGACAGAAGATCAAAAGGAAATAGAGGACTTGAATGATACTATAAACCAACTAGACCTAACAGACATAAATAGAATACTTCACCCAACAGCAACAGAATACACATTCTTCTCTGGTGCTTATGGGTCATTCTCCAGATAAACTATATGTTAGGTCACTAAACAGGACTCAATAAATTTAAAAATAACAAAATCATACCATGTATTTCTCCAACCACAATGCAATGAAGCTAGAAATCAATAACAGAGAGGGGCCTGCTCAATAGCCCGGTGGATGGGGCGTCGGCATGCCACATGGGAGGCCCCGGGTTCGATTCCCGGGGACCTCTCCTAGCGGGCAGACTGCCTTGAGAGTGGCGGGCCGCCATGGGCGGGGCGGAGCCGCCGTGGGCAGGGCAAGAAGCTGCCAAGGACATGGCAAGAGCCGCCAAGGGCAGGGCAGGTCGCCCGCGGATGGAGCGCAGCCAGCCACCTGCAAACTGAAAAGCCAGCCGTGAACAAACGCAGAGACCGCCCACAAGTGGGGAAAGCCGCGCCTGCGCAGTGTCCAATCTCGGCACGTCGCCACAGCGGGGGGAAGGGGAGATATGTAATAAAATGAATAAATCTTTAAAAAAAAAAAAAGAAATCAATAACAGAGAAAGAAATGGAAAATTCTCAAATATGAGAAAATTAAGTAACACACTCTTAAACAACCAATGAGTCAAAAAAGAAATCACAACACCAAGTACTATAGACTGTATGATTCCATTTATATAAAATGTAAACATAAGTGAATTTATAAAGATGAAATTAGATTAGTGATTATGTAAAGCTGGGGAAGGATAGAGGGATTGAGAGGTGACTGCTAAGGAGTGTGGAGCTCAGAAATGGGGAAAGAGCTATGGACTAGAGTGGACTTACTAGTGTCCTGTTATAGACTTATTGTGATTCACGCAATGGAAGAAATTACAAAATTATGTGGAGCCAGTAGCCACTGGACACTTTGGGGGCAGAGAGAGGGAAAAGCAGTTGTAATACAGGGGCTTTTTTGGGACTTGGGAATTATCCTGAGTGACACTGCAATGACAGATATAGGCCATTTTATATCATAACATATCATGCAGAACTGTGTGGGAGACAGTGTGGTCTACAATGTGAACTATGGTCCATGCTTAGTGGCAAAGCCCCAAAATGTGTATATCTATTGCAGGTGATATGCCACACTAATGAAGAATGTATATGTGGGAGGTTGTGGGAGGTGTGGGAGGTGGGGCATATGGGTAGTCCTAAAATTTTTGTGTAACATTTATGTAATCGATATATCTTTTTTAAAAAATTAATTAATAAAAAAAAGGAGTGTGGAGTTTTTTCTTTCTGGAGTAGTGAAATTATTCTAAAACTTTTTATGGTGATGAATGCACAACATTGTGGTTATACTAAAAGCCATTGATTACACCCTTTGAATAGATTGTATGGTATGTGAATATCTCTCAATAAAACTGCTTAAAAAATAAATAAATGTGCAATAATAGCCAGAAATAGCAGCTATATATGGTAGGGGAAGCATAGAGAGATTGAGAGGTGAAGAATTTTCTTGTTTGTCTGTTTTCTGTTTATTATTATTATTGAAATAATGAAAATGCTCTAATAATGACTGAAGTGATAAATGCACAACTATGTGATTATATCATTGATTGTACAATTTGGTTGAATTGTATGCTTTATTAATACGTACCAATAAAATCTGAAGAAGGAATAAAAAAAAACTCCATTTCCAATAAGAACTAAAAGAATCAAATATCTAGGAATAAATCTAACCAAGGATGTGAAGGACTTGTATACATTAAATTGTAAAACATTGCTAAAAGAAATCAAAGAAGACCTAAATAAATGGAAAGACCTTCCGTGTTCATGGATTAGAAAATTAAATATTGTTAAGATGTCAATTCTACCAAAAGCAATTTACAGATTCAATGCAATCCCAATCAAAATTCCAACAGCCTTCTTTGCAGACATGGGTAAAACAATCATCAAATTTATACGGAAGGGTAAGGGACCCAGAACAGCTAAAACTATGTTGAAAAAGAAGAACAAAGTTGGAGAACACATACTTCTCAATCTCAAAACTTACTACAAAGCCATAGTAATAAGTATTAGCTCATTCATGAGACTAGAAGGAAAGCTAAAGGATAATATGGGCCACTGTAAAAGTGATTCTAGATTGGCCAAGGATTGTAGTTAAGAACACAAATATAAGAATGTTTGTTTCAGGATCTATAACAAAGGTACATCACTAGTACAGGGTATTGACAGTTGGGTGATATGTGGGGAAAAATGCCCCTAAAACATACTTCTATGGGATATGAATGTGCTCATGTTGTTACAGGTATGTTTTCTCAACAGACAGAGGTCCACAGAGCAGGAAGAAAATAAACTTCCATCCTGGAAAAGCCCTGCTACTTTCTCAAATAAAATGGCAAAAATCTCTGGAATATAGAAGTCATGACTAAGAAAAGAAAACAGGCCTATATGCCAAGTCTTCAATCTTAATGCTTGTATGTATGAACCTTATTCCCATAAAAATGAAACTTTGCATAATTATAATTAATGCCAAAAGTTATCTCCTGAAATCCTCCTTGTTACTCAAATGTGGCCTCTCTCTAAGCCAAACTCTGCAAATAAACTCACTACCTTCGCCCAGATGTGGAACATGACTTCCAGGGATAAGCCTCCCTGGCATTAAAGGATTATTACAAAGCATGAATCAGCGATGCATTTGGAAAAAGATTTGACCAAAAGGGAGAAACATTAAATAAAAAGAGTTTTTATGGCTAAGAGATTTCAAAGTAAGTCAGAAGGTCATTGTAGAGGTTACACTTATGCAAGTCCCAGAAAGTTTTCACTAACAGTAGACAAAGCCTCAAATAAGAGTGTTCCTGAGGATTCTTGGGACAAGAATTGCAAGGCACACAGCATCATGAAATCAACACACCTTCGGCAGTCCCGATCTAGAAATATATGAAAATCTCTCTTCCCAATATAACATAGTTATACTCATTTATTATTCCCCTAATCATGATTCTTCTATTCCTTTTATTTGAACCTATAATTTTCAACATACCAGTTAAGTATATTTCACAAAGACTTAAATCTTTGGATTGTTAAAATGCAAGTTGAGCCCTGAATCCCAGCAGAGTAGAGGGCAATTCCTACTCTAACATTCTTCAGGCTTGCCCTGGACAACCAACAAAACAATGATGATGAATAGGTCCCATGCCAAAAAACAGGGAGTGTTTGCAGCTGCGGACAAGATAATACCTTCCATCTGCCCCATGGTATCTCAGTCCCCTCTCAGCCTGGGGCTGTCAGAGCAGACATCATCCCAGGTCGGTCAGGATTGGGGGACGAATAATCACGAGGGGGGCAGTGTGGCCATGGATCAAAGTAGACTTGTAGTTATCTTGGATGTTATCTTGTCTTGGTAGAAGAACTTGCAACATTGATATAAAGATAAGGGTTGTCAGAGGTGTAGAAGGGAGGGAGGAAATGAGTGAATGGAACAGGGCATATATTTGGGATGGTCAGATTCTCCTGTATGATACTGCAGTGACGGACACATGACATTATGCATTGGCCAAGGCCTATGGAACCATACAACACAAAGTGTAAAACCAAAATGTAAACTATAGATTTTGGGTAGTAGCAATGCTTCAAAATTGGTTCATCAATTGTAACAAATATACCACAGTAATCTGTCAATAATAAGCACAACTCTGTGTGTGGGTGTGGGGTAGGTGCTTACATGAGAATTTCCTATACTTTCAGTGTAATTTTTCTGTAAATGTAAATCTATAACTTCTCTAAAAATAAGGTTTAAAAAAAAGTGTGGTACCAGCAAAAGGACAGACATATAGACCAATGGGATGGAATTGAGAATTCAGAAATTAACCTTCACATTTATGGCCAACTGATTTTTTTGGCAGCGGTGCAGCCACTGAGGAAAACAGCTCACAGTCCCTCAGAAAGTTAAGTATAGAACTACTGTATGACCCAGATATCCCCATTCTAGGTATATACCCAAAAGAACTGAAAGCAGGGACTTAGGTATTTGCCCACTGATGTTCAGAGTGGCATTATTCACAATTGCCAAAAGATAGAAGCAAGCCAAGTGTCTATCAACAGGTGAATGGATAAACAAAATGTGGCATAACTGTAGGATAGAATTTTATTCAGCCATAAAAAGAAATGGAGTTCTGATGCATACAGCAACGTGGATAAAGCTTTGATGTCATCATGTTGAGTGAATTAAGCCAAACACAAATCTCACATGATCTCACTTATATGAAACAAGTGGAAAACACAAATTCATAAAACCAGAAGTTGGAATACAGGTGGTAGAGGAGAATGTGGAGTTAATGCTTAATTGGTATGGAGTTTCTGTTTGGGGTAATGGAAAAGTTTTGGCAATGGATGATGGGAACAACACTAACTTGTATATTTGGAAAGGAATAAAAAGGGAAATTTTAGGTTGTATATAAGTTTCCACACACCAAAAAATCATAGAGCTGTATAATACAAAGAGTGAACAATAATGTAGTACCACATTAATGCAAAATATTAATAACAGATAAAATTGTGTGTGAGAAGTGGGGTATATGGGAATTCTGTACTTTTTGCATGATTTTACTGTAAAACTACATCTCTAATTTTAAAAAAAGATATCAGTATTATAAAGAAGTAGCAAAGTATTAAAAATCTGGTAACAATACACCAAAAATTCCAAGAGTATGGTGAGCTGATGGAAGAAATAAATCATTAGATTCTTCTTTGTTGCTGGTTTTTTCTATTCCAGGTATTGGGTGCTGATAGCATATAGAACCATTTAGTTCTGTTGTCTATGTAGCCAGCCAGAATCTGAGTCCAGATCTGGACAGAAGGCAGGGGTGTTGCATAGGCCAGACAAGTGACTACAAAAAAAGTTCCAGAATACCAGCAGATTTTAATATTTTATGGAGGAATTGGTCATTCTCATGCTCCACCCCACACCAAGGCACATTAAAAACACTCGCCTGCTTTAAATGCAACCCCACCCTGCCTGTAAATTATCTTTTTGCCCCTCAAATATGGCACACATTTAAAAAGACGTCATTGCAGTTTATGGATCTGTGATTTTTGCAAATGCAAGGGCCATTAATTGCATTCACAGCTGTGACCTCCCCATGCTACAAGCCATTAGGCTACCAATAATGCAGTCTCTATGAGGGCCGAGGAGAAAAGCCTTCTTTCATCCCTCACGTAGTGGCTTCCATAAGCTCTCAGACGCCAGCAGCACAGGAAATCTGGTCTGCTGGTATTTTGTCAATAAAAACAGACACTAAGAAGCAAATTTAAAAACAAGAAATTAGATCCTACAAAATAACTGCCATTACCAACTAAAAGAGAATAGATGGTGCACTTTGGTGGAGAAATACAGAACTCACTATCAAACATTCTGGTGGCCTCGAATTCAGAACCCTGGATTTCTCCTCAAAAAATAAGTCCCTTTCTGGGCTAATTCCAAAAACGAATGCAGGATTAGGTTCTACAGCCTCAGGCATATGTGAACTCAAATGGCAGGCAAAATAGTAAGGTCAATGAATTTCATCTTTGATGACCCATGCTCTCCCTCATTTATTTCTCGTAACCTTCTCCCACTTCCCAGTAACTCTTTTTTACCACCCACATTCAATCAGTCAAATTACTCCACCTTTGCAATGTCTCACTCATCACCTTGACCCAAATGTCTAAGGCTGTGTAAAAACAGCATTGTCAGATTTCATAAATGTGCAATGACGACTCAAACTGAAAGGAGACATTCTGTCCAAGGGAGACAGAACTTGTCAAAGAAATTCATATTAAAATTGGATAGCTCTCAAATTACAGGTTAGAGAGCTTTATTTTTAGAGACAAGTTTTGTATTTTGTATGTTTTCTTAAAAACTAAATTTTAAGAAGTGGCGCTTCATTTTAAAGGCCAGGCTGAGTGTTTCATCATGAATCTATTAAGCTTTAGATTTGTCAATAATTAAGACAATTTCTATTATTAAATAATTTCAATTTTTGAACTCTATTCCACTTACCCATGTAATTGAATAGCATTTTAATTTTTTTTGTCTTGCAAAATATTTCATTGTTTTGTCACTTCTGAAATAAACCAATTTATATGCCTTTTATATTCATGTATCAATCATTTAGTTAGCAAAATGTGCCTACTTTTCATCCTACCTACTTTTCAGCAGTCAGTGGTTCTCAAAAAATTTTAAAATATATATCACTGAATGGTCTACTTCTAGGAGTCGAGTTCACAAGCTTTCTTTGAACTTTCCTCTTCTCTTCTTTTTTTCTCTTTCTGCTTCTCCTTGACTACAAAGGGTCTAAGAAAAATAAACTAAGGACGAAAATATTTACAGGGTATGATTCAGAGAATTTCCATCTTGGACTCCTACTTGAAGTGTGAAATTGGGGACTTGCATTGACTGGTTTTGTTTCCCCCTTGCCAGATGTGGAAGGTCCCCTTGATTTTCTCTTTATTTATCATCTTGCTGGTGGCGGAGCAAACCACTCCATGTGGTAACCTCTGCGCGGTCCGGGGAAGAGGAGAACGGTAGCATATGAGGACAGGGGCGGGAACAGTATGCCCCCAAGAGCCCTGCCAGGAAAAGCAGATGCTGCCAAGTCCACAACAAAAACACTACCTGCCCTGGCTCCCCTTCTCTCAGAGTGACACCAGCAGATATTGTTTATAGTAAGGCGTGAGGCCTCAGACAGACTCACCTACCGCGACACCGCCCATTGATCTGCCCCATCCTAGAAGGGGAAACAGTTCCCCAGATCCTAATACGAGGAACTCCTCCCAGCCACAGGGCATCACCAGCTAGACTGGGGGGTAGGCAGGAGGGCGGCCAGTGTTCAGCATTTTAAGTAACCGGTAGTTTTCCATCAGACAATACAAGGCCCTCCCCAAAGCGACCCAGCAGTGTTCAGCACAGTATGCCAGAAAAGTAACAGTATTATAATTCAGTGGTTAAAAAGGAAAACAATACAATTGTCTGGGAAGGAAAGACTCCTTTATGGAGAAAAGACAGGGTACTTCAAAGACAATAAATTTTTAAAAAATAAGATCTAGGAAGAAAAGTTCGAGAAGCTAGGAAGGAAAACTATAAAACTAAGAACTATGAAGGTATAGGAAACCATACACTGTATGGTATAATTATTATCCTTCAAAAGAGAAAGCTACTAAAATAGTGTTTGTGTTTAAGTATTTTGAGAGTTGTTTTCTGATTCACTCAAAACAATAAGAGGACAGAGGGTAAAGAATGAAAGGTTTAGGAGATTTTATAGAGAAAGAATCTACTGACAGGACAGGTTGATAAACATCAATGGGTTATTGAGTAGTTGGGGAATTTAATTCTTTAGAGAAGTAAAAAAAGTTATTGAAAAATCCTTATCATTTAGTACCTTCTATTTTCTAGCACTTGACAGTTACCTGCCCTGACTGCTTTGTAGGTTTGTTTCAAGGTATCAGATAAATCAGGACCAAGCTGGGAAAGAGCTTTTCTAGTTTTCTCCATTCCGTTGAATTGTTGAATGAGGGCTCCCCACTCTCAACTATTTCCTTACATGGCATCTAGTTTAACCCCCACGACAACTCTATGAGGTGGGTAGGAAACCCAATATGTTCTATTATATACTAACGCCCACAGAAGTTAAGGGCATAGTACTGGGTCACAGAGGTAGCCACTAAGATGGTGTGAAGTATTAACTCCCTGTAAAAGCATTTTTAAAGATATTAGTGCTGGTTCCCATTTTAGAAAATTCATTCACAATGTGCTTTTTAAAATAAAGTGGGGAAGAAAAGAAACAGAAGAGCTCTTTGATCTAGTTCATTTACTTGGAGGAATGGGTATCTCCTGTCACATCTTTCTAAATATGAGAACCAGGGGCATTTTTTATATTTGGCAATGGGTGCCCAAGTGTCACCACATAACTACTCTCAACCAGTAGAGCTGATAAACTAGAACATATCATGTTGCATTGATTATACTGAAACAAAAAGCTGCCTTTTCACCATGACAGGTAATTGAATTTAAATATTTTCTGAATAAATATTTTTGGTTTGCAAAGTCACACAATCAGCTTTCATATTATGCATCAAAACAGTCTTTTCCAACTTAAAAAATTCACATCTATTTTGTAAACAAAACATTAAGCAACAATGAACTAAGTGTCTCTGGAGGGCAGACCTGAGACCAATCTTTGGTGGAATGATTCTGAATCTATTATGATTAATAAAAGCAATACCCAGGAGAATGGGAATAGCTCAGTGGTTGAGCGCCTGCTTCACATGTACAACATCCTGGGTTCAATCCCTGGTACCTCCTAAAAAAAAATATATATATATATATATATACACATATATATATAAAATAATCGATGCAACTGAAGTTTCTTATATAATACTTAACTCTAGATTTTTCAGCTTTTGATTATTTGGTTGGTAAATAACTTCCACCCAACATAATGGGAAAGGGCAAAGAAAACTAACGTTAAATAACAATTCAAGTAGAACCACACCAACAGCTCTGGATAAAAATGCAGGAAAAGAAAAGGAAGCAGGTGGTGGAGAAAAAAGAACCCTACTTATTGTGGAACAAACATTTAGATTCTGCATGAATTTGCATGGCAGATAATCTTACCCTTATTTTAGTGAAATGGAAATTGATTCACAGAGTTTAAGTGATATGTCCAAGGTCATAAATAAGAGTAGAAGTCATGATTTGAACCCAGATATCTCAAAATTCCAAAGCTCAAATGACCAGAGTGCATGAGCTTGCGCCTACCGACGTCTCTAGCTCCTTCTCTCCTCACTCACTCCAGCTTCAGTTACTTCAATAAGGCAAGTTCTCTCCTTCATAAGGAAACTGATCTACTTTTCCTATTGCTTAGAAAACTCTTAGCCCCCAACCTACCTAGCTGGCTCTTTATCATCTCTCATTTCTCAGCATAAACCTCACTCCTCATAAAGTTCTTTCTTGCTACCTGTAGTAGTCAGAGTTCTCCAGAGAAACAGAACTGACAGGTGATATGTGTGTGTGTGTAAATATTATGAGATTTATTATAGGAATTGGCTCATGGGACTGTGGGGATTGACAAGTCTGAACTCCATAGGGCAGGCCACACACTGGGAACTCCAATCAAGGTTTTGATGAATTACCCAGAAGAAGATGGCTGGCTGAAGTAGAGCTAGAACTTCTTCCTGACTGCTGAAATCATCAGTGCTCCTTTAAGGGCTTCAACTTATAGGATGAGGCGTCTCTCATTGCTGAAGGCAATCGCCTTTCTTGACTGTAGATAAAATCAGCCATAGATGAAATCAAACTCACTGATCTAAATCTACGAAATATCCTCACAGTAACAATCAGGCCAGTGCCTGCTTGACCAAACAACTGGACGCCATAACCCATGCAAGCTGAACATGAACTGCACCACCACAGTAACCCAGCCCAAAATATGGCCCCTGTTATATGTCCTCATAGCATTCAATTCCTATTTAATTCCATCATGTTTTGTAATTACATGTTTATATTCACTCCTTTGATGCTGTCTTCCCCACTAAACTACAAACTTCAGCAAGCACACAGAGATCACATCTGTTTGTTCTTCACTGTATATCCAGGACAGTGCCCAATAAGTAGAATGTAGCCAAGAAATATTTTTGAATGAATGAGAAAGTGAGATAGGGGAATAGTCTAAAATTATCTATTGTCTAAGATGATCCCACCCCCAATTCTAGCCTCTCTAATAAGGTTAAGTTGGTAATCAGTAGTATTCAGAATTTGTGACTGCAAAGAGCTTCTTTAGGCCATTATTGAGATGCCAAAATGGGATAATGGCAATGAGAATAAAGACTGTTATCCCCTTTATCAAAAACTCACTAATCAAAATACACATGAGAAAGCCATGGAAGACTTTGTGGACCTGAATCCTCTCACCCTGCTGGGAAACCAGCATTGTCCTTGTGATTGACAGTCACTACCTTGACCAAGAAGATATAGCTTTTCCTCATTAACATCACAGTCATTACAGGAATCCATTCTGGGTTATTAATAGACAGTCTGGGGAGCGGACGTGGCTCAAACAATTGAGAACCTGCTTCCCACATGGGAGGTCCCGGGTTTGGTCACTGGTGCTGCCTAAAAACAAATAAACAACAAGCAAACCAATGAAAAAACCAACTCAGGGGAGCCAATGTGGCTCAGTGGTTGAGCGCCAGCTTCCTACATACGAGGTCCTGGGCCCATTCCCTGGGCCCAGCACCATAAACACAAAAAACAAACAAATAAACAAAACAACACAATCTGATTAAACCACATAACCAACCTCATTGGCAACTCTTCAACATTAATTACTACAAACTTAGCCAGGCTCAATCCTTTCAGGTTTAGACTCAACAGGATAAGTCTGGTCTTCCAATGATGTTCCTGACTTTTATTCTGGGCTTCACTTACCATAAAAATTGTTTAAGTAACTTCCTGAGAGGAAAAAGCTAATGCACTCTAGTGAAGCAAAGATTGACCAGCAAATCAAAATACCTTAGTTCTCATTTAGTTCTGCTACCACCTAGCTATGTGCACTTGGAGGACAGATCATTTAACACCTCAAATTTAACTATCTTAACTTTCCCAACTGCAAAATTATAATAATCACTCTGACTGATCTATAGCTGGTCTAAGGGTTTGTAAGATTCTCAGAGACATCTGGGCAACTCGCCCTTGCCCTAAAATCAGGAAAGGACCTGGACCAGGCTGTGCTAACTTGAGAGACTGGAGTTGTTAAAATGCCTGTGTGTACTGTATTAAACCAGTCACTGGTTATACTATATGACACCAAGATTGATGAGGTACTCCCTGGCATAGATCTGATCATAAAGGTCCAGCTGCTTGGGTGGGGGAAGGAAGGTAAAGTGGGAGGGAGGGAGGGGTTTCTGCCTGCTGATCAGTGAAACTTTCTTCAACTGCCAATGTGATCCTCAGTCACCCACTCAGACTTAATCATATACAACTACACGTCCACTGTTGAAGCCCTTTTGGTGGTACCCAGAGGCTTACACCTTGGTCTGTCATTAGGGTTACCGATCTCTCTATTGTGTACCCAGACAGCACTTTTTCCCCTTCTGCATCCTTTAGCTAAATACACCTTGACTCATTTCCTAGATGAGAGCTGCGTCTGACCTCTATATCAGTCAAAACCTACTGTTGATAATTTTCAGTATGATAGTAGCATAGGTTCAAATGTGTTTTGGGAAACTAAAAAGTATTCCAGAAATGCAAATTATCATCACCAACTACCTACACCAAGCTGAATTCTGGGCTCTAATTTCTTTTCTATAAGAAATAGAAGAAATATGGTATTTGCAACATCATCAATTTTAGACATTACACCTGCCTATAAGCTTTGTTTCTTTAGGGAAGTCTCAACCTCTCCGAACCTGAGTTTCCTCATCTGGAAAATGGAAATTCAATAATAACAGTATCTTTCTCACAAGGTTTTTGTGAGGGCAAAAGATAATATGGTAAGTACCTAGTGCTACAACAGGAGAATGAAAGTTCTAACTAAATATTATTTTAACCTAAAATAAGAAACCCAAAATTTGATATTAGTAAATGAATTTATAAACTCAAAGGATGGCTGTATCCATCAGACTATTTTATGATGAAAATTTCAGAAAATAAAACTCAAACTGCCTTAAATAATAACAGGAATTCATTGATTCCTATAACTGAAAAATCCACAGGTAATGCAAGCATCAGACATTATTCACTTAAGGGTCTGGCTCCACTTCTCTGCGGTTCTCTTGGCTCTGCCCTACTCCATATGTTGTCTCACCTCCACGTTGGCTTACCTCATTGTTGCAAGATGGCTGCCAGCAGATATCAGAGCTTTACATGTTCTTTCACATCTGGGGAAGACAGGATGTGACTTCCAACAACGAATGAGAATCCTCAACTTTGGAGGCCTTTGAACTACAACCATCGTATCCAGGTGAATACCATGCACTGGGAGTATAGAACTGGGGATAATGGAGGAGAGGTGCTGCACGACAGGAAAGAGTGAAATGAATGTCATGAAGACAACCACATCGTCCACTATAGTGGCACAGTAACTATTTATTGGGTGGCAATGCCTTCCAGTTTATTTGGGTTTTCTTTTTTTATAGAAATAAAATGAAGAACTCTTGACTTCTGAGATTTGTAATTCTAAGTCTGGAGGGCAGGGAGAGTGTGGCAGGAACTCTCTGAACTACCCAACAGAAATCCCAATGTGTAACTCTGCCTAGGAGGGAAGTCCACAATCACTAGGGACACCTTGGAGTCTGAACACATCTTCAAGGCTGTTCTGAGGTGAACATATTTGTAGTTCTCAGAAGTGAGAAGTACACCTTCTCTTCAATTCCTACAGATCTGGAATCAACTGGAGAGGCAGAAGAATAACTTCCCAATGCTGGGAAAGTTTTAAATGATGAAAACTCCTCTCCTTACTTTTTCAAGGAAATCCACAAATACTCCATCAGTGCCACTAAAAAGGACTGGAAACAATGACAGACCCAGTACTGATGAGCATCTCCAGCACCTGACTATAATGTCTAAATATATTTCCCACGAAAAGAAACCAGAGTTCTTTGGTAAACTAGCTCACTCCAGGACTTGGGCAGGAAATTTCCAAAATGAGCCTGGAACATCTTGTCATACCAGAGAGCAAGGAAAATATAAAAAATTACTAGAGTCAATGTCAAAAGGACTCAGGAATCAACTAGAAAAGACCTCACAGAACAAAAATGGGCCAATTTAAGCATGAATGAGGATAATTACTGCAACAGCTTGAAACATCAAATATCTTAAAATCCATGAGTGCATAATATAACAAAACAGACAAAAAGAAAAAAAAGCCAAACAAACAAATTCTGTCACCCTTGGAGGATGCAAGGGAACTAATCTACTATTTTGAACTGGTAAATAAAGACAAAAAATGAAGTACTCATCTCGCCTTGTTGATAAAGGGATTATCTTTTAACAAGTATCCCAGCTAATATATTAAAAAGGAATGGCAAAATTAAGAATATCCAATTTAAAAATGGGCAAAAGACTTGAATAGATACCTCTCCAAAGAAGATAGACAAATGGCCAAAAAGCACATAAAAAGCTCAATATCACTAGCCATTGGGGAAATGCAAATCAAAACCACAATCATTTCACCTCCATTAGAATGGCTACTATTGAAAAAAAAACACAGAAAATTACAAGCATTGGAGAGCACGTGTACATTGATGGTGGGAATGTAAAATGGTGCAGCTAATGTGGAAAACAGTTCAGCAGTTCCTCAGATAGTTAAGCATAGCAATACCCACATGACCCAGCAATCCCACTTCTAGGTATATACTCAAAAGAATTGAAAGCAGGGATTTGAACAGATATTTGCACACTGATGTTCATAGCAGCATTATTCACAATTGCCAAAAGATGGAAGCAACCCAAGTTTCTACCGACTGATGAATGGATAAATAAAATATGATATATATACACAATGGAATATTATTCAGTCCTAAAAAGGAAAGAAGTTCTGATACATACAACAACATGGTTGAATCTTGAGGACATCATGTTGAGTTGTCCTTTTGCCAGATGCAAAAGGACAAAAATTGTATGTCTCACCGATACGAAATAATTAGAATAAGCAAACTCATAGAGTCAGAATCTAAAACACAGGTTTCCAGGGGATAGGGTGAGGACAGGGACTAGGGAGCTAAGGCTTAAAATGTACAGAGTCCCTATTTGGAACGATGGAAATGTTTTGGTAATGGATGCTGTGATGGTAGCATAATACTGTGAAAGTAATTAACACTGAAATATTTATCTGAAAGTGGCTGAAAGAGGAAATGTCAGGTTGTACATATGGAACTAGGATTTTAAAAATTTTAATTTAAGAATATCACTATTTTGCAACCCCCAATAAATTAATGGAGTGAGGGTTAGTAATGGCTGATAACATCACAAAAGGAGACGTTATACACCCCTTGATGCTTCAAGGTGCAAACTAACAGCTATAAAGTAATATATACTCACTCACACACACCAAGAAAATTATCTGAATGTGGTCAACTCTCTATAACTAACTCTCAACTTCATGAGAAATTCAGAGGAAAAAGGAAAATGTTAAATGACACCAGGGAGACACAGTCAGCAAAATATCGACCATGAGGAACACTACAGAAAATGACCTGGAGAAGTGGATGTGGCTCAAGCGAATGGGCTCCCACCTACCATATGGGGGGGTCCTGGGTTCAGTTCCGGTGCCTCCTGGAGAAGGCGAGCCGGCACGACGGGCGTGGCGAGCTGACACAAGATGACGCAACAGAAGAGACACAAAGTGGAAGAACATGAGAGACACAACAAACCAGGGAGCTGAGGTGACAGGAGCAGTTGGGCACCTCTCTCCACATGGGCGGTCCCGGGTTT
>PVKH010009446.1:0-18832 GCA_004027955.1 Chaetophractus vellerosus
CAGGCTCAAGACACCATTTTGTAGCTCTTTTTTGGAGAAGGTTCATGGGAACCTGTGGTCTGAGGATCTGAATACTCTATTGCTTTGTGGGGTTTGATTATGTGTAATATATTGATTACTAATTTAAGAAGTTTTATTGATCCAAACTCTATATAGCAAGTTAATTCATTCAAATACCTAAAAGAACATTTTGTAACACATTCATCCTGGAGACTACACCAGAAAATAGCAAGCTTCTAGGACAAAGCCTCCATAGGTATTTTACTGAGAGTTTTCATTTTGTTTTGTTTTGGTTTAACGTATGTGTTTACTTAATGGCAAGGATAGACATCTGCTCGCACCTTTTTTTTTTTTTTTAACAATTCAGATTAGGGCTATACAGTCATGATCTATGCCACAGAGCTTTGGTGACTTGATTGCTGAATCATTTCTATGTAGCATATTACTAGAAATGAATTCAGATCTTGGCTGTGGATACTCCCTCAACCCACCTCTTTGAGGGTGCCCATCTATTCAAGTGACTGTCTAAGTTATCCTCCTCAATCTCCTCAAGAAGCTTACCTGGCTTGGCTAATATTGTATGATACTAATTTTATTTTTAAAATATGCATAAAAAGACAATGGTTTAAGACAAAAGGTTAGCAGTTTTTATTTCTGGGAAGAAGTTTTCTGGTTTTGTTTTATTGGTTCTTGGTTCTTTTCCATAATTTTCCTCACTTGGCGGGGGGGAGGGAGTAAAAATCATGAACTACTTTGGTAATTACGAAGAAAACAATAAAATTATTATCTTTTAAAAATGTGTTTTACTACTAGCAGCACAGAGACATTGTCTTCTTCAGTTTTAGTATGCCTGTTTCACTTTTGAGGAACTGAATTGATATACCAATGTGGGGTCCTGTGGAAAGAGGTGATATAAAAAGGAACAAGCCAAGTTGACTCACACTAAATAACACATGGTACATATATTTCAAAGGAGGGAAGCAAGTGAACTATTTCCACCAAAACAGTAAGAAAAATGAGTGTTGTCCTATTTGGATACTTTAACATGGCAATCAAGGTCTGAAGTATACATAGTCTTCCAGAATGAACTTCAATGCATTCTCTCTCTTTCTGTGTTAAGGAACATTAGTTACTTGGTTGCCATTAGAGCTTAGGGATTCAGATTCACTGCCTGTCGATAACACATATTGCCCCACTGTTGAGTTCCATCAAAAAAGGAAGGAAAGGGAGCAGATGTGGCTCAAACAGTTGAGCGCCTCCTTCCCACATGGGAGGTCCCAGGTTTGGTTCCCAGTGCCTCCTAAAAACAACAACAACAAAAAACCCCAACAACAAGCAAACAAATGAAAAAGCAATTCAGGGGAGCTGATGTGGCTCAGTGGTTGAGTGCCAGCTTCCCACATATGAGGTCCTGGCCCCAGTACCTTAAAAAAAAAAAAAAAGGAAGGAAAGACTTGAGAGGCTTTATATAGAAGTATACGTATAATTCTGAAATGTGATACCCATAGAATTTGAGAGCTTACCAGGAATACTGCATCTGCTCCTCAAGGCCAGGTGTCTTGAATAACATCAAAAGTGAGGAAAAGACTGGATAATGCAGGTGACTAGAAATTTTTTTAAAGGCTTTTGCTTTTAAGCCAGAATCTAGTAGGGCCAGAAGTAATTTACATAATAAACTCATCCCATCTAGTAGCAAAATGACTACGCTAAACTCCATTACTATTGATCAGATAGAAAAATAGGGGGTAAGGTGGGGGTGGAGGGGAGGGTGGTGAAGACATCTCACAATTTTAATCATTCACTTAATGACTTAAGTAAATAAATTTATTTAAATATATTTTTACCGCTTGGTGCTATATACATGTTGCAGGAAATTGAAGTTAAGCTTTTAACAAAATTTAAATAGTTTGCCATTTTTTAAACAAATTGCATCTCAACAGACCTTTGTTGAAAGTCTGCTGAACCTTGACACTCAAAGTATGGTCTGTGGGCCAGATGCATCACATCACTTGGAAGTTTGTCATAAATGCAGAATTTCAAGCCCAACCTCAGACTTACTGAAACATCCCAGATATTTCACAGGTACATTAAACTTTGAGAAGGACTATGTTCGAGTATTTTTATTTAATTTTTGGTATTAGAGATACCAAAAAGATATAAGACAGGATCTCTAGTTTCTAGACTGGGAGGTGAAGAACACACATAAAAGATAAACTATACAAGGAGCATATGCCATCTGCCAGAAGAGAGATGTAGGCAATCAGGGCTATAGGAGTTTGAAGGAAGGCAAAAATCACTCAAGGTTGGTGAAATTGGTGGTGTCTTAAAGGAAAGACAGTACTTGGTAAAGAAGAAAAGAGGGAGTATGGTATATCCCACCTGCTTGGCATAAATTTATTCTCTAATAGTTTTGTAACCTTGACATATCAGAGCTCTGGGGAATGCCTAGAGACATTGTGCTGAGAAAAACTATTTGGTCTGAACAACTTAGGGTAGTTTGAAAATAGCACAGCAATCAGGAAGCAATGTTTCAGAAGAAAATGGAGGAAAGTCTGAAAGATCACATTTGTTTATTCTGAAATGTACAATCTTCTGTGAGTGAGGGCAGGCTGATGATTTTCTCACATATGTATTTCACTTTTTACATTATATGTGTTAGATTTTATTTAAAATGTAGGAAAACCTATTTTTAAAGCAATCCTGAAAGAAATTCTTTTGGAAAGTAGAGAATTCTTTTGTAATATTAATAGCCAAGTCTTAAGTTGCACATACTATGAGTTAATATTTTCATTATATTTTAATTTAATGGTTTCTCAAAAGATCATGCCTGTACTTACTAAATAGATGCAATGGTTAATTAGTGTCACTGAACAAAAATCAACATATAAAGGTGAAAGAGTAGCGTGCATCTGCATGGTTACATTTAAGGTACCCATAAGTCCTGCTCCTCGGTCTGGCAAGTGGGCAGGATTGTCTCACTGAGATATAAATAAAATGTCTTACGAACAACATCCTGAGAACACCGAGGCTCAGTACTATTCATGCCAACCGTAACTGATCCTGGTCTCAAACCTGGCACTGGTGTCAGTGGCTTTTATCTGTTGATAGGCCAGTAAGGTGACAGGATCGTTTGTGTCCAAAAATGGTAATTTCCCAAGGTCCCATAAAGGTTTAAAAATACTTTCCTTCCATCTCAACTTAAAGATCACTGTCTAAGTAATACTGCTGGGGGCTGACATTTGAAACTGACAAGCAGCACATGTACATTAGGCAGATAAGGCCTGGCACTTGTTTTTGCAGCCTCCTGGGATTCTGAAATGCTAACAGCTCCAGCTGGTGGCTACCACCTATCCCTGATGTGCACCGTTTCGGGAAGAAGTCCACACCTCCCTCTTACTGGGATGGGGACTTAGGTGGTAGTAATGTGGCTATTTTTTAGTATGTTCAAAACAAGTGACTCACTCTATAAATGAAAAGGAAATGAGAAGGGGGTAATAAAAGAGATAAAATATTAAACTAAGAAATCTTAAAGGGACTAGCATCGTTTCGCAGAATATTGTTAATGCAGAGAAGAAAGTAAGATAATCACAGGGAGGAATTAAAAACAAATTATAAGAGGATTTGTAGTTTACAGAACAGTCACACAGAAGCTAGAGAGTTCCCATATCCCCCTCTCATACACACACCCAGTTTTCCCTATTATCGACATTTTGTATTACTGTAGTGCCTTTGTTAGAATTGATGAACAAGTATCATTATTATATTATTAGCTACAGTCCACAGTTTTACATTAGGGCTCATTCATTGTGCTCTACTGCTATAAGTTTTATTTTGTTTTCAATTTTTAGTCTGGTAACATATATACAACCTAAATTTTCCTAGGAAGGGATATTTAAAAAAATAAAAACAAAAATGAGAGAGAAACTAGGGACTGAAAATGAAGATTTCTTGTGACAATCATTCAGTTAAGTGTATTGGAAAATGGTGAGGCAAAGGAAGCTGATATAAGGAATGGGAAAATGAAAACCAGTTAAATGCCAAAATTTTTAAAAGAGAAAAAGAAAGAAAAAAGAAAGGATATATTGTAGAAGAAAGAAGATACTTTTAAAAATTCCCATGGTCCCTATAAGTGCCAAGGTGGCACCCATGGAACCAAAGCCAAGGGACAAGATGCTGGGGTGGGAGTGGGGAGGGGCACATACACACACACACACACACACACATATACGTGTGTGTACAGGCATAATAGAAGCTGCTAAGGCCAGAGGCACAGGCAGAGCCAAAACTTTGTGGGGAAACAAAAATTCAAAATACTGGAAAAGTCAGGAAAAGTGCCAAACCCAAAAGGGATATAAAGACATGTGTCTTCAAAAAAGTTAAAATTTCATGAGTGAAAGCTTCATGATTGTTATATGATAATCAATGTTTTGAAGCTGATGTCTAGAATGACACCACTCTGAGCAATAAAATATTGACTGGTAAAATTGTCACAGACAGAAACTATTATCACAGGAGAGACCAGAGACTGACCCAGCAGAGGAATTATTGTATTCTTAGGTGCTTTGTGGACACTCAAAACATGTTTCTTGTATTATATGCAATTGTAATTTGGAGAAACTACATTACTGAGATTTTGAGACATAAAACAATTCCAGATGGAGTCAGGTAGAAAAGAGGTAAAATCCTGACTTCATCCTAATAGGAATATGTCCTTTAGAAAAAAAGAAGATAATTTTAAAAATCTTTTTAAATAAGCCTCTCTGAGTTTCAGTTTCTTCATCTGTAAGATGGGTACCAGAAAACTGACCTTGGAGTGAATTGAGGATTAGAGTGAGTTGGTGTAAAGCTCATGGGTCAGAGACAGGATACAGCAACTACGATAAATAGTACATGAGTTGCAAATATTCTCACTGTCCTGATTTTGTGATAATCAGGGTAGGCTAAACATTTGCTATATTAGAAACCATGCATGTGTCCCCAAACCCAGTTTTTTTTTCCCCTAGGTCTAGTTTTTAGAATGCTGGTGATAAACTAGACTGATTTATTATATGACCACCCTGTATGGGAAAAGACGGTAACTGTAGGTATCTTTGGTCAAACTTGGGAGATATAGTAGGGGGACGGATGTGGCTCATATGGTTGGTTGTCTGTCTCCCATATGGAGGGACCTGGGTTCGATCCCCAGGATCTCTTCAGTAAAAATTAAAAAAAGAAAAATATAGAAGGCACATGGGCCACGAGGCCCTGCGAGCCACACAGCAAGATGATGACATCGCAGGAGAGTGACACAAGGGAGAGCCAAGAAGGGACGCACTGAAAAACAAGGAACTAAGGTGGCGCAGGTAGTAGGACACCTCTCTCCCACATCAGAGGTTCCAAGGATCGAATCCCAGTGAAGACAGGAGGAGAAGGATGAGAAGAGAGGGCAGGAAACGGACACAGAGAGTTGCCCAGCAAATGGACACAGAAACAGCAAAAATGGGGAGGGGGCGGTAAAAATGGATAAAAGGTGACATGCATATGTGTGAGAAAATCATCAGCCTGCCGTCACTCACAGAAGATTGTACATTTCAGAATAAACAAATGTGATCTTTCAGGCTTTCCTCACTCCATTTTCTTTTGAAACATTGCTACCTGATTGCTGTGCTATTTTCAAACTACCCTAAGTTGTTCAGACCAAATGGTTTTTCTCAGCACAATGTCTCTACACATTCCCCAGAGCTGCAAATGGATAAAAGTAAATAAATAAATAAATCCTTTAAAAAATTTGGGCCGGAGTAAGATATGGACTATGGTTAGTAGTGAAACTTTTCACGATGCTCTTTCATAATTTGTTAACAAATGTTTCACAACAATGTGGAGTGTTCATGGTGGGGTGATGTGTGGGAGCCCTGTATGATGTTACACATGTTTGGTTTGTAAGTTCACAATGTTTACTGAACACTTATTGTTGATGTATGTTCATGTATGAATGATATACTTCAATAAATTGTTTAAAAAAATTTTTTTAAAATAGTACATGAGATGTGTATTTAAGCAATATAAAATGGAAATTTAATTACTATTTTTTTCTGTAGTAACATTAATTCTTTCAAAAAATATACATTGAGTACCTACTATGGCACTCACTTGTTGACATAGTGAAAAAAAAAAACACAATCTTTCCTTCCTGGAGTTTACATTCTAGTAGGAAGAAACAAACAAAAAAATCAGTGAGTTTATAAGTAAATGATATAGTATGACTGGAAGTTAAAACTTATTACAGAAAAAGTAAAACAAAATAGAGTAGGATAAATAATTCAGAATGTCAGGGGCTGCAATTGTAAATGGGGGCAGGAGGGTGTCACTCTCTTTGAGAATGAGACTTTTAAGCACAAATACTACTAAGCACAAATAACTGATGTAATTAAATGTCAATTTAAATTTCTGCAAATAAATCGTGGATGATACAAAATGGCTTTTTGTTGTTATCCAAAAGCTTTTTAAAAGTTAAATTTGCTCAGACTCTTACCCTCAAAATATTCTAACAATTATAGTTCATCCTCCACGCTATTCTTTATCTCTCTTTTGCCTACCAGAGAACAGTGTTAGTTTCAAGCACAGCCACTTCTTCTGACCTTGTAGCAGCAGCACTCATCATGGCCATGTTCACTGTCAGGTCTTCACAGACCGTCCTTCTCAAAGCATAAAGAATCCCCTTATTGCTTCTTTAGTCTCCAAACCATTCACTTTACTTGTTTGTCTGTCTCCCCATTAGAATGAGAATTCTGTGAGGGCAGGGATTTTTGTTCATTCATTTGTTTGTGTTTCACCACAGTAACCCTATGGCCTAGCATTACCTGGCACAGGAGAAGTACTCACTGCACTGTGAATAAATAAAAGCAGTAATTAAGAAATGCTTTTAGGAAGGAATCACAGTTTGGAAAATCATACGAATACTCTCAATTAATAGAGCCTTGGAATTCAGAGATTGAACATTTTTGGCTTCAACCGCTTAAGCAAAACTCTAAAGGTAACATGCAATAATTTGTCATGTTGCAGAGGCTGGTGTGTGGGAGCAGATCGCTTAGTGAGCACTGCGAGCTGTTCAGCCTCTGACATGTGGCTTTGTCATTCCCTGCTGATGACTGAGCACATCTGTAATGGGGCAAGGGTTTTGCTAGAGTGGGGGGATACTAAAGCATTCAAAGGCTGTTTGTATGCTGGAGTACTGCACCTTGAGACCTTGAATCTGCAACATTACAAATGTTAAATCGCTGAATTCCAGGGCTCCTACTGACTGACCGTGGGAAGGTCACTGTATGTTTTTATGCTTCAGTTTCCTCACAGATAAAAACGGACAGAGGCAGTAATAAGAGTGAATACCAGTATGGATGTCTCACTAATTGTTAGGAGCAAAAACATTAAAAGGCTTCAAAATCAAATAATATACCGTGCTTAGGTTTTAGAAACTTTACACAAAGATTATCTTCTTCCTATTCTCTTTTTACCCTCTAAAAGAATTAATTCACCAGCCTAGCAGGGTAATTATAAAACAAAAAAGGTTTTTTAGGAGGTCCTGGGGATTGAACCCTGGACCTTGTACATGGGAAGGAAGCAGGAGCTCAATCACTGAGCTACATACGCTCCCAATGAGGTGTTTTTGTTTGTTTGTTTGTTTGTTTGTTTGTTTTTAGGAGGTACCTTACATCTTTTTAGAGAAAATGGGTTTAGAGAGGAATATTTATTAGATGTTGAGAAAGACTTACAGGATGTGACTGACTGTAATGAGTAGAGGAAAGGCAAATCTTAAGATAGATTTCCAGATTTTGGGTTTAGCTGACTCTTTGGATGTAGTGCCATTCCTGGACATAAGAAAAAGCAGCAGAGAAGAAAGAAAACAAGATGGAATTTGAAATACCTGTTGGATTATTCTTGTAGAGAGGTCTAATACTCAGTAGGAGATATGGATCTGGTGCTTGGGAGATATTTCTGTATGGAAACAGATTTGAGAATTACCAGCAAGTATACTGGTGGTTGTTACAGTCATGGAATTGGATGGAATTACCAAAGAATGACATGTAGAAATATAAAAGAGTTGAAAATATTATTCCAGGAAACATCACAATTTAAAAGGTGACTGAAGGAAAGGAGTTTTAGAGGGAAAGTAACAGAAGGAAGGAGAATTCGGAGAGTAGCGGCACCGTCAGCACTGGCATAATCATCATCATCAGCAGAACGATATTTATTCAGTATTTCCTATGTTCCAAGCATTGTGCTAAATGTTTTACATGCATTATTCATTTATACCGCATAGTAACTCTGTGAGGTTTAAGGGATGATGACATAGAGATACTGTTAAGTAAGACCTATAAAATCTTCCTTTGCAATCTTTCTATAGCAGTGCTTCTTGAACTGCTATAGTGCTTCAGTACTGGATTCCTCCTCCCCTATATTTCCCTATTCAATCCATCTTATATATTGTCAGATAACTCCTGTTCTGATCATATGATGGAGCTGCTTTGTCAGAAATCTCTAAAGGATCATGGTGCCTATTAAATAACAGCATTCCCAGACTGGTATTATGATCCCAAACTCTTTCTAGCTTCATTGTCTACTATTATACTACATTGAATGCTTCACTCAAACTAAATTGCTCACTCTGGCCACCTCTGTGCTTTTGTGGCATTATCCCTCCCCTTCAAGGTATAGGTCAACATTTCAGCTTAAGTTCTTCAGGGTTCACCACCTTTCCCATCCACTATCTCTGTGAAAACTTTCCCACTTTATCCAAAGAGATGTAAGCACTATCTTCTTTCAAAATCCCATTTGCACTTTGTGCCTTTCTTAAAGTATTTATTTTACTCTTTGATTTATATTACATTTCTTGGGAACTTCTCTTTCCTTTCTTACTATATTGTAAACAAGATTTAGCAATGCCATACTTACAGTTGATCTCAATAAATATTGATTTGAGTTGAATTAACATTGAACTCAATTTTGAGATCTATGCTTATCAGAACTCCCAAATTTGATATTTGAGTTTCTTGGTCAGGTGTACTGTCTTTACAGATGTGTAGCTCCATCAGAAATTTCTTTTCCTTCTTACAAGTAAAAAAACAGGATTGGTCAAGACCTGTCACTCAAAGTAGCTTTTCATCTAATTTTTAAAAATTATATGTCATCCCCACCCGCCCCTACCTTGCTCCTGCTGTGTTCATTTTTGCATTCTATGCCTGCCCGTCCCCACCCCCCGCCACGGCGACCCGCCGAGTCAGCCCACCACACGGCGGCCCTGCCTGCTCGCGGGTGGCTTGCCCTGCCCACGGGGGCTTGTCCTGCCCTGCCCGTGGTGGCTTGCCCCACCCACGGCAGCCCTTGCCCTGCCCATGGCGGCTTCACCCTGCCCACGGCAGCCTGCCCTCTCAAGGCTGTCTGCCCGCCCAAGGAGGCCCCGGGAACCGAAACAGGGGCCTCCCATGTGGCAAACCAGCGCCCTACCAATTGGGCCACAGCCAGCCCCTCATCTAATTTTTTGATGAATTGTAAGATTATTCCATATGATCAAACTATGAAGCCTATAAATAAATGTTTACTGATGTAACATTAATAATTAATCTAGCATAATAGTATGCATTTTATTATTTAGGGTAGTTAGACAAATAAGATAAGGCAGTTCACTTAAAAACAGTAATTACAATGATGCTAATGCTATTTTTAGTTTTTTCATTCATTTATTAATTCATTTTTTCATTCATTTATTAATTCAATTCTGATCATGAGAGTGTCAATAGTTTTCCCCTGATGTCCTATAATTTAAACTTCACCACCATCACCACACATATACATGAAAAGAATAAATTCTGGATCTAAAGGCAACATCTGGTGCTTCAGTGCATCTAAATTACCCACTTTAAAGTTAAGACATAAAAACAAGGTCCCCAGATCTCATTCAAGCCTTCCCATACTGCCTGCTCTCCACTGCTCTCACAGCATGTGTTCCTAGGCATCCTGAGAAAAGGGCTATCAATCTTTAGTGAATATTTACAAAGTGTGAGATACTATTCTAAGGAGTTGACCACATTAACTGATTTAATCCTCACAACAGGTACACTTTTCTCCATTTAATCAGTGAGGAAACAGAGGGCATTTTACAGATGAAGAATCTCAGGCAGCCTGACTCCAGAGCCCCTACTCTGAAGCACCACATCTCAAGGACTGAGACTCACTAATCTTTCTTTGTACTTCTGCTCTTGACATCCTTCATCTATTCTCCACATAGCAGACAGAGAGACACTGTTAAAACATGCCAGATCATGTCTATCCTCTGCTCAAACTCTGTGGCAGCCCCTACCTCATTCAGAGTAAAAGCCAAAGTCCTTCCAATGGCTTACAATGCTCTACATGATTTTCCTTCCCATCTCTTACATCCTTGACCTCATCTCCTACTGTTCTCCCATGTTCACTCTACTCCAGCCACAACTGGCCTCCTTGATTCTTCCAAGATACCAGGCAAACTCCAAACGTGCAGCTCCCTCCCTCTGCCTGGATAGGTAAGTGGCTCTCACTCTCACCTCCTTCATGTTACCTTTTCAGTGAGGGCTTCCTTGTCCATTCTATTTAAAAACTGCAAATCCTTCCCTTTACCTGGAAAACTCTATTTCCCTTTCCTGCTTAATTTTTCTCCACACACGTAACATCATTAGGCATACTATATACTTTATATATTTATTCTCTTCATGGTTTACTTCCTTCCACTAGAATAAAAGCTACACCTGGGCAAGGTTGATTGCCTGTTTCTTTATGAGTTCATATACACATAATATTATTAACATTAATATTATAGGTGACAGGCATCATGATCCTTTACCCTTAAATTCTTATCTCCTAAGAGCAAGGATTTTCTCTTACTTAACTACTACACAGTTATCAAATTCTGAATATTTAATAGCTATACAATACCATCATCTAGTATAAGGTCTGTATTCAAATTTCCCCAATTGTCTCAATATATTCCTTTAGAGCAATTGTTTTTCTGATCCAGGATCATATATTGCCCTTTAGTCTTGTTAGGCTTCTTTCATCCAGAACAGTTCCTCAGCCTCTGTCTTCCTTATTTTTGAGTATATGCCAGTTGTTTGACAGAATGCCCCTAAAGTGGGGTCTGATTTTTTTCCCATGATTAAATTCAGGTTATGCATTTTTGGCAGGAGTACCATAGAAATGGTGCTGTATCCTCTTCAGTGTATTGACTGCCTGTTTTCATGTCTCCAGTATCTAGAACAGTACTTAGTACAAAATAGGCTGCTCCAAAATATTTGTTGAATGAATGAATGAATGAATCTAACTAAATATGTATGTGGAAGTTGAGGTGAGTGTTAAGAGAGTGAACAATAAGAATGGGCTACAAGTCTTACAAGAAGGGATATCTCAGAGGCTTGGAACAAAGAATATGGGGAAGATTAATCCAGGGAAAAGGAACAAAGAAGCAGCTGCTTTAGTCTACTACTTTGTCTTCTAACTAAGCCTTTCCAGGGATCTTAATAAGACTCATGTATATCTTCTTCTAAGACAAGAGTTCTTAGTTTTGTCTTGTACTGAGGATGCCTCTTGACAGTCTGATGAATCTTATGAACTTTCTCAGAACACTTTTAAATGCATAAAATAAAACATGCAGGATTACAAAGGAAACAAATTATTTTGAAATACAATTATCAAACTATATTTTAAAGTTGTGATAAAATATAATGTGTATCTTTACTAAGATCTAGCAGCTGATCAAATAACTCCTTTAATTTTAAAGTAGCAATGGATGTAAACGATATTTCAAAATAACTACAACAATTGCAATGTGGTCTGAAATTGTTTGTGATTTCCATTGGTTGCAAAGTCAAGGTATTGCTATTACTGTGATTTGTCGATTCTATTCATGGGATTCTAAACTTAAGTCAGAGGTTAGTGAAAATAAGTATGTGAATTTTTTTTCTCATCCCCAAAGAGGAAATGGGGTTTGTAGAAACTAGGATAAAAGTTCCTGCTCTAGGATTAGTCTCAGGCTATACTCAATGGGGAAGACAAAGATCAAAATGAACAATCCCTCCAATTCCCCCAGCACCAGAAGAGAAAAACAGAAAACAAATAAAAACAAAATAAAACAACTTTTTTTACTTAGATACCTTTAACTGTAGATAATCCCGTCTACCCTATAATTCTAAAAAATGCAAGTATATGTGAAGTTTGGTGTGTTGGGATGAATAAATTTCAATAACAGGACAAATGGTTACTTTCTGACACTGATGAGAAACTCAAAAGCAGGAAAACTCAGAAGCCTTAAAATCTGCAAAGGTCCATTCCAGCGAGGAGGAAAGGATGTTGGGACAAGTAAGCAGGAAATAAAGAAGATAAATTGTCGAAATTTAGATTTATATAGCCCTGTTTATCTTTCTCCCTTCCCTAAAAATAATCGCTATGTTTGAAAGTTCTTTATGTTCTCATTATGATAAATGTAGGCAGCTTAACAAGAATCATGATTAGGAATTTCTTCTCATCCTGGCTATCATCTTTAACTTTTTGCATTAAAGTTGGAAAATACTTCATACCAGATGCCCTGTCTCAAGATTCACAATGCATGTTAGTATTCTAAATATTCTGGAGTCCTTTGGTAAAGGAATTTTCTTAGCTTCATTTATTTTTTTAATTTTTAATTTTTTTCGTTGACTAATGTTACATTCTGCAGCCATTTAATTAAACATTTCTTCATTTTGACATTGCACTGGTTTTGTTTTCTCCCTCCCTCACAGCTATCCCCCCCCATCCATCTCACACATATTCATGGACCACATGCAGAGTAGGGCTTCCAAAGGTCTAAATGGGGAAGGCCTTACCCAGGGGCCTCAGGCTTCCAATCTGTGAAAGGGGAGTTTTGGATGAAATGACCCTGCAGTGCTCTTGTAACCCTGACTTTGTAAATAGCACCTGCTGTGCATGCTCCTGGGAGTGGGCTCCTGCTAGGGCTTGGGTGGGCAGTTGGGGAGGCTTAGCTTCATTTCACTCAGTATTTTGAGTAGAAACAATGGAACCCTGGGCTTGGATAGTGACAGTGGAAGGCTTTGAAATATATTTTAGAAGGAGAGCTGGCAGAACTTGGTGTTGTAGATGTGGACATGAACTGCTGGTAGTTCATCTGCTAAGATAAATTCTTGATAAAAGGGACTGTTCTGTTTTGGAATAGATACAGAAACAATGACTAAAACACCAAATCATTTTTAACTTTATTCATTGTTTAACTATTCTTCCTGTACTATTGATTTTAAATGTTACATACATATAAATTATTATCCCAGAAAAACATTTTTAAACTAAATCTATTCTAGTGGGTATGAACCTATTGTAAGTAGGAGCTTTTGATGAGGTTACTTCAGTTAAGGTATGGCCAACCTCTATCAGAATGGGTCTTAATCCTGTTACAGGAGTCCTTTATAATAAGAATAAAATTCAGAAAGAGAAAGCCACAGAAGGAGTAGCCAGAAGTTGAACATGAACAGAATTCAGAAGAGAAGAGAGACCAGAAGACACTGCCACGTGCCTTGCCACATGACAAGCTAAGGACCAAGGATCACCAACAGCCAGTCCCAGAATGCCACAGTCTTTAGGGAGAGAGCATTGCTTTGATAACACCTTGATTTGGGCTTTATTTTAGCCTCAAAACTGTGAATTAATAAATTCTCATTGTTTAAGCCAATCAATTGCATGGTATTTGCTTGAGCAGCCAAGGAAACTAAAGCAATATCTCATACTTTTCTTTCTTTTCTAAATGCCACATAATATAATGTACTGCTTGAAAGACTGCTTGAGAGGATTTAATTATTATATTTGATGGAATATATGATGTAGAAGTGTTTAAGATAAATCTGGATATATAAGAAACACTTTGAAAAAGCTTAAGTACTACTCATCAGACATGCATTAAAAATTGCATTTAAGTACTTTTATAAGGGAAAACATTATTTTGTTCCTGTATATGCAGATGCCATATCTAGGAGAGGTAAAGTGAGATGATGTAAACTTCCTTTTACCTTTAACCCATTTTTTAGTATTGATTTAGCTTTTGGCCTTTTATTCATAATAAAAGCAATTAAGGTACATGTAATGTGAGGCAAAAATGTCATTTATTTTGTTATTTGGTGATCAGCTTTAGCTAAATCACTCAGAAAGAAAGTATTCAAATTTCTAGTTTTAAAACTTCACAGAGAAGAAAATATTTCCATATCTAACTTTCAAAAGTCATTAATTTGCATCAGTTTTATGCCTTGGCAATATCATGATAGGGTCTCATGGTCATGTAAGAAGACAGTACAAGGTAATGGTTAAAGGCATGAACTCTAGAGCAACGATGTGAGGGTTTGAATCCTGTTCTGTTACTTAATGGCTATACAATGTTAGGCAAGTTTGTTTAATTCTCTGTGGATTAACTGTAGATAATCATCATATCAACTTCACAAGGTTACTATGAGAATCAAAAGAATTATGACATGTAAAGCAATTGCAGTGCCCAGAACATAGGAAGTGTTCAATAAATGTTAATTATTAATTCCCATCTATTTTCTTTTAACTGTTATGCATGCCATTAAGCTTAGAAAACTGCATTCATATTTCTCCCAAAGAGATTTTTCAGAAAATTAATCACCAAGGGATGAGTAAATGGAAATATGTTATATTCAGGGATTTTGTGTTCATTAAGGACATTTTGTCTGTTAGTACTAGGTCTGACTCTGGTTGGGCATAGGTATTAGTACATATATGCAAGGATAAATTACAGTTTCTGAATTAGTAAACAAACCAATTGTCATGCATTATTAAATTTGCTCCATGGCATTCACTATCACTGTGACTAGAATAGAGTCAAAACCTCCACCTTTTTTTTTTTTTTTTTTAAGGTATGGGGGCTGGGGATTGATCCTGGGACCTTAGATATGGGAAGCCAGCATTCAACCACCGAGCCACACTGGCTGCCCTGAGTTGGTTTTTTCATTTGTTTTGCTTGTTTGTTTTTGTTTTTTCAGGAGGCACCAGGAACCGAACCCAGGACCTCCCATGTGGGAGGTGGGAGCTAATCTGCTTGAGCCACATCCACTCCCCAAAACCTCCATCTTTAACAATTCAAAAATATTCTCTTCTTCTACAACATATTTATGTACAACATAGTTATGTACAACATCTTTATTTTTTTTAATTAACCACTAAAATAAATGTGGATATTAACTGAGTTAAAATATTCATTTTGCTTCAAAATCATATTTATAATAAATTAAAATTCAAGTATTTTTAAAAGTTTGGTATAGAATTGCTACTAGCTTAAGGAAAACAACATATTCTGTCTTGATCATCTTGAAAAAAACTGGTAACTTAACAGCAACTGAGAGAATTACTTATCTTTCTCTCCCTTAACTAAATTCCAAGCCATATTTACCAGAGAATTATGCAATTCTGAACCACTTTCAGTGAATAAGTAGAAATTAGTGGTGATCAGGCATAGCAAAATTATATAGACAGTATTCAAGAGAGTCTGAACAATAGAAGCAGTGGTCATATATACCTTTGATTTCTGAAACCAATTGTGGAACATATAAAACTAGAAACAGCAAGAATAATGTGCTGAATTCATCAAATCTGGGAACAATAAATATGCTTTAGAAACCATGACCATACCAAGTAAAGGAAAACTGAACCTCTTCTTGACAAATATTGACTAACTATAAAAAAGAAGGATACTTTAACATCTGTACCTACAAAACTGTAAACCTCTTATTGAAAATCCTAAAAACAAACGGAATTTTATACTAATGTTCTCAGAGGAAAAAAAAGATACATAGAAATCTACTTATAAAGAACTTTGATTTTTAAAAATTTTATTCTCATTTCCTAAAGTTCACTGGAACAACCCAAAAAAGAGAAAAATTTTTATTTTCAATTAATTTAGCTGAAAAATCCACACATACAGAAAAAGAATATGTAAAATCCAAACATCTGACTCATAAATTTAAATTACATTGCTTGCCTTATAGGAAAACATTGCCATTGAATCAGTAACATTAAACTTGAACAAATCTTTATTTTTGTTCTCATGGGAAAATATGAAGGAAAAGCCAAATTTATTCAGTACTTGAATGTCAAATGCTTTTCTATTAATCTCCTCTTAGGTCACATTGTTTCATCTTTTTATATTCACAGAGAGAGTTATTATCTTTGACAAGTTTTTAAATGGGCTGAGTGCTATTTAACTCTAAAGGAAAAGAAATCCAAGATAAATAGGTGTTCTGAAATGTAAGAATTTTCCATTATATATTTTGTACTTTTTTGAGCTAATTAAACTAAACCTGTTATAGCCATTCACTTTTCAAAAGAAACAACTTTTTAAACAGTATTGTTTACCAAGAAGGCATTGCTAGTCTTTTTCTATTTACTTTTCTTTAATAAAATCAAACACATTAAAATTCAGAAAATACAGAAAAAATGACAGAAAAAAAATCTCACTATAATACTAAAGACTACAGTGTCTTTTTTCACATCTTGCAAACATACATTTTATCTGTTTTAACTTTTGCTAATCTTATTGATTAAAAAAATTATATCACATTCTATTTTAATATGTATTTCCCTGATCAACAAGACTGGCATATGTAAAACACTGGAATTATAACCAACTAATCTTTAAGTAAGTCAAATGTTAAAGGAAGGAAAAGAATGAGACCTGAAGAAATTTCCCTAGTCCTCAACTAGTTGTCAGTCCAAAGAGACCTAGATAACTATTTAAACCTGGCCCAAAAAATAATAGAGCAAGGGTAATGAGAAAGAGATCTATCAGGTACATTACAAAAAATCCTCAATACACAAAAGGAAGCCACACAAAAGAGAAGAGAGACAAAAAAGATATGACATATAAAACAAAGGACAAAATGGTTGGAGTTAAGTCCTGCTTTACAATAACACTGAATGTTAATAAACTCCCCAATCTAAAAGACACAGTTTGGCAGAATGGATAGAAAAGCACAATCCAAGTATACGTTGTTTACAAGAGACTCACCTTAGACCTTAAGACACAAATAGGTTGGAAGTGAAAGGATGGAAAAAGATAATCCGTGCAAATAATAACCAAAAGAGAGCTGGAGTAGCTATACTAATATCCGACAAAACAGAGTTTAAGTCAAAAGCTGTTACAAGAGATAAAGAAGGACACTATATATTAATAAAAGTGTCACTACATCGAGAAGTAATATTTATGCACCTAACCACGGTACTCTCAAATACATTAGGCAAACAAAGGCAAAATTGAGAGGAGAAATGGACAACTTTACAAAAATAATCAGGGATTTCAATGCCCCCATTTTCATCAAAAGAAATCACACCGAGACAGAAGATCTATAAGGAAACAGAGAAGTTGAATAATATAAATGAACTAGATCTAGCAGACATATACAGAACACTGTACACATTCTTGTCAAGCACACATATATCATTCTACAAGACAGACCACATGGTGGGTCAGATAACAAGTCTCAATACATTTGAAAAGACTAAAATTATACACAGACTCTTCTCTAACCACAATGGAATGAAGCTGGAAATCAGTAACAAGCAGAGAACTGGAGAATCAACAAATACATGGAAGCTAAATAACGTACACTTTTTTTGTGTGTTTGTTTGTTACATATCCCCCCCCTTTCTGCTGGCTCTTGCTGTGTGTTCATTTTTCTGTGTTCTTCTATGTCTGCTTCTTGTCTCCCCCCGTTTTTGCGGCAACGCGCCAAGTCGGCCCTCCGTGCCAGCAGCTCACCCTACTCGTGGGGGGCTCCATTCCATTTCGCGGGCGGCTCAGCTCCATGTTTTGTGGGCAGCACAGCTCCGTGTTTCACGGACGGCTCGGCTCCATGTTTCGCAGGCAGTACAGCTCTGTGTTTTTGCGGGCTGCTCGGCTCCATGATTCACGGGCGGCTCAGCTCTGTGTTTCACGGGTGGCTTGCCCTGCCCATGGCAGCTCTGCCCTGCCCGTGGCGGCTTTTTGCCTTGCCCACGGCAGCTTTGCCCTGCCCACGGCGGCTTACCTTTCTCAACGCCGTCTGCCCGCTCGGAGAGGACCCCGGGAACCGAACCCGGGAACCGAACCCGGGGCCTCACATGTGGTGTACCGGCGCCCTGTCCACTGGGCTATACAGCCGGCCCCCTAAATAACATACTCTTAAACAATCAGTGGGTCAAAGAAGAAAGCATAAAGGAAATCAGAAATTTCTTGAGATGAATGAAAATGAGAACACAACAAATCAAAACTCATGGAACGCAGTGAAGGCAGTGCTCAAAAGGAAATTTAGAGCCCTGAATGTTTACATTAAAAAAGAAAAAGAGCTCAAATCAGAGACCTAACTGCAACCTGGAGGAACTACAAAGAACAACAAACTAAACCCAAAGGGAGCAAATGGAAAGAATAACAAGATTACAGCAGAAATAAATGAAATCGAGAATTTTTTAAAAAAAGAGTATTAACAAAATTAAAAGTTGGTTCTTTAAAAATATCAATAAAATTGACAAAGTTTTAGCTAGACTGATTAAGAAAAAAGAGAGAGGACAGAATTAATTCAAATCAGAAATGAACAGGGTATACTACCACTGACCCCCCAAAATAAAAATGATCATAAGAGGATACTATGAACAACTATTTATCAACAAATTAGGCAAATTAGATGAAATTGACAATTTCTTAGAAAAACACCAACAACTTACACTGACTCTAGAAGAAGTAGAAGATCTCAACAGACTAATCAGAACTGAAAAGTCTGAATAAGTTGAAAAAAAAAAAAAA
>PVKH010009447.1:0-18814 GCA_004027955.1 Chaetophractus vellerosus
ATGCCTTCTCACCAAAGTCAGCCTCTTGATCCCCCTATGTTGCCACTTGGTGAAGCAAGATGGCCACCAGTCTCTGCTGAGGTTTTAGCCTTCCCCTCCAGGCTCACCATCTATCTCCTCTTGAGCTGCCCTGTGGGCCCAGCCTCTTGAAGCTTCATGCTTAAGCGATCCTGTAGCCCTCTCTCACATTGCAGAATCAAATATGCCAGCTCTGTTTTTCCTCTGTCTGTCTGAGTCCATTTATATCAAATCCAGCAAAGGAGCCAGGACTCAACCCAAGTCACACCTCATTGATGTAGTCCAATCCAAAGCCCTAAAGCGAGCTTATCAAGTAATCTAATCACAGGCCCCTCAACTGAATTTAAGGCAAAGGGTATCACACCCAGAGGAATAGATTAGTTTATAAACATACTCTTTTTCTTTTTGGAATTCATAAAATAATCTCAAACTGCCAAAGATGATTCCTCCATTATCCCTTTTATATAAGTGTTACTTTGACATGGTCATTCATTAGAGACACAAGGGTAGGACGAAGGCGTCTCTTGATTCCATTATTTGGTCATTTTAAAAACTGAATGTTTAATGTTTGGCTTTTTGTCCACATCAAAATGTCCCTATCACCACTTCTAAAGGACCACATCAAAATGTCATATTAGGGAGTAGATGTGGCTCAAGCAGTTGAGCGCCTGCTTCCCACAAGGGAAGGTCTCAGGTTCAGTTCCTGGTGCCTCCTAAAAACAAAAACAAGCAAGAAAACTAACTCAGGGGAGCTGATGTGGCTCAGTGGTTAAGCGCCGGCTTCTCACATCAAGGTCTTGGGTTCAATCTCCGGCCTTGGTACCTCAAAAAAAAACAAGTCATATTAGCTACAACCACCATCCTCCCCAGATGGTGCCCATTCTTAACCCCAGTTTCGAGGTAAGTGCCTTCTGTAGGCTTGGGTCAAGAACTGTCCTCAGTCATCTTAGCAATACCGGTTGGATGTCTAAAGTTGCAGAAAAAAGACCAAGAGAACTTTAAGGAACTGTATCCAACAATTTAGATTTGGAAGAAGTGAAGTCAATGTTCTGGGAAGTTCTTCCAAAACAAGGGCAGTTGTCTGTGGAAGATGTAACCACAGTGGTGCTATGTAAACCCAAACTTTTAACTTTCAAATCTCTCACTTGAAAAACTGGAGAAAATGCAGCAAGCTGTACAGGATACAGTTCACCATCAAGAAATGGCAGAGAAAGAACAGCAGCAGCAAATAACCAACCGAATGATGATTTAGCACTTCCATGAACACACCATCTACTATTTAACAATAACTAGAAAATAATTTGCATCTGTATGCTAAAAGTAGTATTTGTTAATAAAACCAGTAGTATTCATATAAATAATACAAAAATACCCAATGTTGATGAAACCTATATTGTGAGTTTTTAAATTTTGGTTGTATTGAACACAAAACTTTGAACCAAATGTTATGGTTTGATTACCCAAGTGTTTAAAATTGCAAATTAAATTATTGTGCAACATTCCTATTGCTATCAGTTTTATGGATAACATTCTTAGGCACGAGTAACTAAATGCAGCATTCTGTATACAGAAGATCATTACACTTTTATTAAAAACCTGCATTAAAAATATATTCTAATCTTGTGTAAGGTGTTCATGCTGGACTTTTATATTGCCTAACATATTTTACCAATTTCATGTGTCATATCATGTTTATAGCTATCTTGCCTGACCAACTGACCCTACCAATAATGACAAGACTGTGTTTCTTAAACAAATTTGATTTTTTAAAAACCCTCACCTATTCTGTAGCAGTTTGATATTATGGATGAATTCCAAAAAGAAATATTGGATTATGCTTGTAAACTGGTCTTTTCCTCTGGGCATATTAGAGTGTATTAGATTCAGAGGTTTTACTTTTACTTGATTAAATAATGCTTAAGGCTTTGATTGGGCCACGTCAGTAGGACATCAGTAGCACCACAGAGAAGGGAGTTGGAGTCTTGAGCTGAAGCCCCGGAAAGTAAGCACATAGAGGAGTTTAGTCGCGAGGAAAGAGAGAAGGCCCCGGGAAAAGAAACAGACCATTTGCCTAATAGTCTACAGCTGGCCTTCTGGAACTAACAGAGCAGCTCAGCCCAGAGAGAGGCAAGCCCCGCAAGAGAGGAACCCAGAAACCTGAACCCTGGCGGATGTTGGCAGCCATCTTGCTCCAACACATGGCCATAGACTTTGGTAAGGGCAGTAACTTAAGGTTTATGGCCTGGTAACTAAGCTTCTACCCCAAATAGATACCCTTTGTAAGAACTGACGATTTCTGGTATTTTGCATCAGCACCCCTTATGGCTGATTAATACAGTCACCTATATTTTTAATTATACTAATATTTAAAACTTAAGAATTACATGGCTACCTTTTTTATGTTCCAGGTATGAAACAATTAAAAACCTGAAAATGGTTATATAATTATCTATAAGAGCTCAGGAGGTAAATTTGAAGGTTAAGTTTGGAGTTTTAGCTCTAAAAGACTGTACCTAAACATATAAGTATATTCCTAAGAATACCTTTGTAAATTCTAAATATAATTCTAGATTGGTTTGCTGTAGTTATTAATAGGCAATTTAAATTCACATAGGCCTTGAGGACTTTTGAGTAATTAGGTTCTACAAAAGAGAAGTTGGAAATGTGTTCATTTTTTAGATAATTGTTATTTATTTGTAAGCTAGTGTTATTTTCTCAGACACTGGTAAATGTAAAAAATTGAGTCTTTGAAGAATAAATTTTTTATAACACCAACATTCAGTATAGACTTTAAGAATGATAAAAGGTATTATACAAATTTTAGAAATTTCAGTAAGTAATAGATAAAATCAATAAGCACAAGGGTAATTATGCATGCATTTTCCCCAATATAATATTAAAGTAATTGAATTACTATTGTACTTTTGATTTAATGCTTGCAAGGAACAAGCTTATAGTCACTAGATTCAAACGTGCTTTATATGATTTAAAATTTGATGTGTGAAATAAAAGTTTAAAAGTTTTTTAAAAGATCTAAAATAAATTTTGTGCTTCCAATAAAAAATCAACACTGAAAAAACAAGTCATATTCTTATCCATTCATCTGTCCAAGGCTATTATAATTCCCTCTCTATCCACCTCAACAATCAGAGATACCTGCCAGACTCTTCATTGCTCCAGGGGCACAGTGGTGAAGCAGGCTCTGAGACCAGACAGATTTAGATTTCTATCCTGACTCCACCACTTACTGGCTATATATGACCTTAGACTAATTACTTCAGTTCTCTGAGTGTCAGCTTTCTTGTTTGATAAATGAAAATAATAAATTACCTCAAGGCTTGTTATGAAGAGTAAATTTGTTATTATTTAAAAATATATATGAACTGCCTAGAGCAACAGTTTTGAGGCTTTTGGTCTTTGTGCTTTATTGGTAATAGCCAAAAACATCTCACATATTTATTGGTAATAGCCAAAAACAACTCAGATGTCCATGAACAAACAGGTGAATGAATAACCAAATTGTGGTATATCCATATAATGCAACACTACTCAAAAATACACTAATGATACACAACAAAATGAATCTCAAAATAATTATGCTGAGGGAAAGAAGCCAGGCCCCCCTCCCTCCACCAAAAAAAAAAAAAAAAAGAGTACAGAGTATACGATTCCACTTATATAAAATTCTAGAAAATACAAAATAATCTATAAGGACAAATCAAATCGGGTTGCGTAAGGACGGGGCAGGATAAAAGGGGAAAGAGGGAATGATTACAAAGAGCAGGAGGAAATTTTATAATAAGAGTTACATTAATTCTTTATCTTGGTTTTAGTGATGGTTTCATGGGTGTATTCATACATAAAAATTCATAAAATTGTACATTTACAGTATGTAAATTGTATTATATGTAGATTATACCTCAGTAAAGCAGTGGTTCTCAAACATTTCTGTATCAGAACCCCTTTACACTCTTAAAAATTATTGATGGCCCCAAAGAGATTTGTTGATGTGGATTATAACTATCAATATTTACCTTATTATAAATTAAAAAAAGAAAAATTTTAATGCAGTTGTGACAGTTTGAAGTTCTTTTATGAATCCCAAAAAGAAAAAGATTGTGTTTTTTAACTAATCCATTCCTGTAGGTGTAAGACCCATTTGATTGGACTATATCAGTGAGGCGTGACTCAAATTGAGTCTCAGCCCTCTTGCTGGGTCTGATATAAATGGAGACACAGAGAGAGAGAGAGAGAGACAGGAAAAGGGAACTCTGCCATTTTTGACCCTGCAGTGCAAAAGGAAGACTCGAGGGTTGCTAGCAGCCAAAGCCTAAGCACAAAGTCCCTTAGAGGCTGGGCCCACAGAGCAACTCAAGGTTGAGGAAACAAGCCATGTGCCTGATAGCTCACACCTGAACTTGGGAAGAAAGCGTAGCAGCCGAGACTGAGAGAGAGGAGGCCCAGTAAGAGACAAACCCTATGCCTGGTTGCCCAAAGCTAAGCTCTGGGATCTGAGCTCTGAGAGATGGTGAACCTGAAGGGGAAGGCCTAGGCCTAGGCAGAGATTGCCCACCATCTTGTTTCACCACATGACACCTGACTTTGGTGAGAATGTATCTCTGGTGGTGCCTTGGTTTGGACACCAGAACTCAGAACTGTATCCTTTTACCCCAAATAAATCCCCTTTATGAAGGTCAACACATTTCTAGTACTTTGCATCAGCAGCCCTTTGGCACACTAAAACAGTAATATATAAAATAATTGTATTTCCATATACCAGCAATGAATAATCCAAAATGAAATTAAGAAAACAATTCCATTTACAGTAGAATCAAAAAAGAATAAATTACTTAGGAGTAAATTTAGCAAGGGAAGTAAAACTTTTACTTTGAAAACTATAAAACCTTGTTGAAAAAAAATTAGAGACCTAAATAAATAGAAAGATATCTCATATTCATGGCTCAAAATACTCAATATTGTTAAGCTGACAGTACTTCCCAAAATGATCTCCAGATACAACAGTGTCCATCAAAATATCAGCTGGTGCATTTGCAGAAATGGACAAGCTGATCCTTAAACTCATATGGAAATTCAAGAGACATAGATTAGCCAAAGCAATCTTGAAAAACAGTAAAGATTCCAACTTTAAAACTTAACTACAGAGGCAGAAATGCAAGCCAAGGAGCCCCAAGGATTATAGCAAGTCAGGACCAGAACACACAGACTTCAGGAAAAAAGGATAGCCTTGCTGACATCTTAATTTTGGACTTCTAACCTCAGACCAGTGATACTTCTCACCTTGTCAACTCCTTGAAAATCCTTATACCCAGATGTGATGGTTTGAAGTTACATGGACCTTAGAAAAATCATGTTCTTAAAGCTAATCCATTCCTGTGGGTATAAACCTATTGTGGATGGGACCTTTTGATTAGGTTATTTCAGTTAAGGGCCTTTTGATTAGGTTACTTCAGTAAGGCCTGGCCAGGGTGGGTCTTTATCCTCTTATTGGAGTCCTTTATACAAGAATGAAATTCAGATGAATGGAAAGCCATGGAAGCAAGAAGCTGAAGCAACCAAATATGGAAGAGAAGGGAGAGACCAGCAGACACCACCATGTGCCTTCCCATGTTATAGAAGAGTCCAGGATCACCAGCAGCCAGTCTTTGGAAAGAAAACATTGCCTGATGATGCCCTAATCTGGATATTTTCCTCAGCTTCAGAACTATAAGCTTGTGAGCTAATAAATCCCCATTGTAAAAGCCAACCCATTTCTGGTGTATTATTTTCATTAGCCTAGCAGACTAAAATACCAGAAGAACTGAAGTTTATTTGAGAATAACAATTCTTTGACTAGGAGATAATTTTCCATGTATAAGTCACTCTGTGGTAGTTAACTCTTTAAAAAGGTATATTAGCTTTTGGTCAACCAAGATGGCAGTGAAAAATGCTCAGGTTGCTCTTCCCCCTACAGAATCTTTGAACAACTAGCAAAAATTGGAAGATCCATCTTCCTCAAAACTCTAGAAAAAGCTTAAAAGGTTGTAGTAACTGGACAAGGACAAAATCAAGAAAACACAGCTTTAAAAGGAGTAGGAGAAGCTAGTGGCATCCTTCCTGGCCCCATTTTTACCCAGTCCCCAGTGTAGAGTGAAGCTAGCCTGCACATCCGTTGTGAGTCCCTGGCCCTCTTCCAGAAAGAGCAGAGCAACCCATGTGCACTTACTGGGGTTTATGTACGTATGAACCTATATGTCAGTGCCAGTCTCTCGAGGAGCAACCTGAACAAAACCAGGAAACTTGTCTCAGGATCATCCTCCCAGAATTTGCCCTTCATGCAGAAGCAGCGTGCAAACCACTAAAGCACTGTAAGGCATAGTTAAGTCATAGTGACCTGGGGCAAAGGATTACCTGCCATATCTCCTGCAATAGAGCACCTGGAAGGAAGAGAAAGTCAATTTCATAGGGAGTATAAAGGGCATTCAAATTCTTGTAAATAAGAGAATTCCTAAAGCCATGATCAAGCATAAGACCAGGACAAGACTCAGGCTCACAAAAGATGGAGAGGACTCCCACTTCACATGTGCCTTAGCCAGATCTTCTTGGTAGGAGGGCTAAAGTCTGAAAGAAACACCAGTCAACACAGTCGATTTGCAAAGACTATGAAAGGAGCTTTTTGCCTTGGTTTGTTTTTGTTAGCTTCTGTCACTCAAGGAAATCTCTACTATCACTATCTGGATACACACTTAAGGAACAGACAACTCAGGGAGTTAATCCCAGCATTAACACTTGAAAATATTAAAATGTACAGTGTAAAACAAAAGATCTCAAGACAAAGAAAGAAACAGGAAATGATGGCCCATCCAAATGAACAAGATAAAAATCTAGAAATCACCAACAAATAAGACCAGACTTTGGTCATACTGCACAAGATTTTAAAAAGTGATCTTCAGTATGGTCAAGGAGAAAAAGGAAAACACAGAGATAGAAGGAAGTGAAGGACAACAGGAAAACAATGAATGACCGATATGAGAATCTCAATAAACAGAGGTAAATTTTTAAAAGAAACCAAACAAAAATACTGGAGTCGAAGACCATAATAACATAAACAAAAAATTCCATAGAGGGTTTCAATAGCATCTTTGACCTGGCAGAAGAAAGAATCGGTGATCTTGAAGACAAGAAAATTTAAATTATTCAGGCTGGGGGGCTGAAAGAAAAAAGAATTTTAAGAAGAGAACAGTGACGGTTTGAAAGACCTGTGGGATACTATCAAGCATACCAATATACATATTAGGGGAGTCTCAGAAAGAGAAGAAAAAGAGAAAGGGGCAGAAGGAATAGTCAAAGAACTAAGGGCAGAAAATTTCCCAAAGGATGTAAATATGCACATTCAAAAAGGTCAACAAACCCCAAACAGTATAAACACAAAAGAACCATATCCAGACATATAGTAGTCACGCTGTTCGATACCAACTCCAAGGAGAGAGTTCTGAAAGCAGTATGAGAAAAGCAACAAATTATGTACAAAGGAGTCCCGATAAAATAGAGTGCCAGTTTCTCATCAGAAACCATGGAGGCAAGAAGACAGTGGGACAAAATATTTAAAGTGCTGAAAGAAAACAATTACTAACCAAGAATTTTATACCCACCAAGATTGTCTTTCAAAAATGTGGGAAAGATTAACACATTCCCAGATAAATAAGCTTAGGGAATTCATCATCACTAGACCTGCCCTACAAGCAACGCTAAAGGGAGTTCTTCAGACTGAAAGGAGAGGACACTAGACAGAAGATCAAAGAGGCACAAAGAAAGACCCCCAGTAAAGGAAACCATGTAGATAATTATAAATGCCAATACTATTGTATTGTATTTTTGATATGTAAATCCACTTTTTATTTCTTAGAAGTTCTAAAATGCAAACACATAATAAGTAATGATAGGGAGTTGTAGCAGTTTGGCATTGTTTATGAATTCCAGAAAGAAATATTGGGTTATGTTTAACTGGTCTTTTCCTCTGGGCATATTGGAGTGTACTGGATTCAGAGGTTTCACTTTTACTTGATTATATATTAATTAAGGTTTTGATTGGACCACGTCAGTAGGACATTGAGTCCTCGCCCCCTTTGTGGGTGGGGACTCAAAAAGAAACTGCACCACAGAGAAGGGAGGTTGGAGTTTTTGTTGTTGGAGTTTTTATTCTTGAGCCCCAGGAAGTAAATGCATGGAGAAGGAGAATACAGAATAAGAGAGACAGTTCATTAGACAGGAACCTGCAACTCTGGGAAGAGAGATGAGCCATTCGCCTGATAGTTTGTATCTGTAGAGACCAGAGCCCTGAGCAGCTGAGCCTGGAGAGAAACAAGCCCTGGGAGAGGGACTAGGCTTGTCTCAGCCTGTGTCTGAGATTGGAAGAAGGTGGGACCACAGAACCTTGGGAGAAGGAGGAAGACTGAATCCTTGCAGACATTGCCCGCCATCTTGCGTCAACATGTGGTAACAGAATTTGGTAAGGGAAATAACATACTTTATGGCCTGGTAACTGTAAGCTTCTACCCCAAATAAATACCCTTTGTAAAACCCAACAGAGTTCTGGTATTTTGCATCAGCACCCCTTTGGTTGACTAATACAGGAGTGGGTGTGGCTCATGCAGTTGGGCACCCACTTCCCACATGAGAGGTCCTGGGTTCGGTTCCCAGTGTCTCCAAAGGAAGACGGCCAAACATTGCAAGGAGCAGACAACACAACCAGCAGGGAGCAGAAGTGGCTCAAGCACCTGGCCACTCACCTCCCACATGGGCAGTCCCAGGTTCAGTGCCAGTGCCTCCTCAAGAAGATGAGCAGACATATGAGGGAGCCATCTTGGGGGTGGGGGGTAAAAATAATTAAAAGAAAAAAAAAGGACTGATAAATCTATGGTTTTGAACATACAATATATACATACATATCCTGTGACAAGTGCAACAAAAAGGTGGGAGGTTAGAATGGTATAGGAACGGTGTATGTGTATACTATTGAAGCTAAGTTGGTATCAAATCAAATATGATTGTTAGATATTTAGGATGTAAAAGTTTAGCCCCATGGTAACCACAAAGAAAATATATGAAAAATATATAGGAAAAAATGATAAGGGATTCAAAATGGTACAATACCAAAAAATCAAACAAATGTGAAAGTAGGCATTAACAGAAGAATAGAGGATCAAAAACGTTATGACTCACAAAGACAAAGTAGCAAAATGGTACAAGAAAATATTGTCAATGGTTATTTGAAATGCAAATTGATTAAACTCTCCAAAGGGCAGAGATTGACAGAATGGATAAAAAAGGATGACTCAACTATATGCTGTCTACAAGAGACTCCACTTAAATTCAAAAACTTGATTAGGATGAAAGTAAAAGGATGGGAAAAGGCATACCATGTAAATAGTAACCAAAAGAAAGCTGGGGTAGCTATACTACTATTAGATAAAATAGACTTTAAGTCAAAAATTGTTATAGGGGACAAAGAAGGTCACTATATACTGATGGAAGGAATCAATTCAACAAGAAGACATAACAATTATAAGTACATATATATACCTAATGGCAGAGCCCCAAAATATATGAAGAAAATATTGACATTTAAAGGGAGAAATCAAATGTTCTACATTAATGGTAGGAGACTGCCATATACCACTTTAATAATGGACATAGGAGACCAGGTGTACCTCAGTGGTTGAGTGCCTGCTTCCCAAATACAAGGTCCCAAGTTCAATCTCCAGTGCCAAAAATAAATAGATAGATAGATAGAACATCTAGACAAAAGATCAATATGGAAACAGAAGACTTAAAAATACTCTAAACCAATTAGACCGAACAGACATATATAGGACATTTCACCCAATCACAGCAAAATACACTTCTTTTCATTTGTACCTGGTTCATTCTTCAGGATAGACCATATGTTAGGTCATAAAGCAAGTCTCAAATTCAAAAATACTGAAATCCTATAATGTATCTTCTCCAAATACAATGGAATAAAGCTAGAAAAGGTAACAGGGAGAACTGGAAAATTCACAAATATGTGGAAATTAAACAATTAAACAACTCTTAAACAACATAGGGTTCAAGGATAAAATCACAAGGGGAATTAGGAAATATCTTGAGGCAAATGAAAACGAAAATATAACAAATCAAAACTTATGAGATGCAACAAAGGCAGTGCTTAGAGGGAAATTTATAGCTCTTAAATGCCTGCATAAAAGAGTGTAGCCATTTGATATAATTATGAATTCCAAAAATCCATATTGAATCATGCTTGTAAACTGATCTGTTCACCTGGGCATGATTGGGTTATGATTAGGGCATTGACTGGGCGTTGAGCCCCACCCTTCAGTGGGTGTGGTCTCAAGTATAAAAGGCAAGGCAAAAGACAGAGGGAGCAGATTTGAGAAGCAGTTTGGATGTTGGAGTGAGCAGTTCGCCTGATCATCCACAGCTGGCCTTGTGGAGGAATCAGAAAAACTAAGCCTGGAGAGAAATGCAGAAATGCAGCCCCGGGAAGAGAGGAACCCAAGAAGCCTGAACCCAGGCAAACGTCGGCAGCTGTCTTGCTCCAACAAGTGGCAATTGACTTTGGTGAGGGAAGAAACTTATGCTTTGTGGCCTGGTAACTGTAAGCTTCTACCCCAAATAAATACCCTTTATGAAGACTAACCAATTATTGGTATATTGCAAAGGCACCCCTTTGGCTGACTAATACAAAGAGGCTGTGGCAGTTTGATATTATTTATGAATTCCAAAAGGAGAGATTATATTTGTAAACTGGTCTGTTCTTCTGGGGTTGATACCCTCTGATTGTATTAGATTCCGCTAAAATGTCTTTGATTAAATTATGTTACGATTAGGACTTTGATTCAACCACATCATTAGGGCAATGCAGTTTGAGTCCCCGCCCCCTTGGTGGGCTCTATAAACAGGCGCTCAATCAAGAACACAGAGAAGTAGATACACAGAGGATCCTGCAGCCTCAAGGAAGAGAGCTGACTGAACCTGATAGTTTACAGCTGACCTCGTGAAGAGACCAGAGCAGCTGAGCCTGGAAAGAAACGAGCCCCAGAGGAAGAGAGATGAGCCCCATGCCAGCCTACAGCTGAGATAGGAAGAAGCTGGGACTGCAGAGCATTAGGAGGAAAGAGGAAGGCTGAACCCTTACAGACATCACCCACCATCTTGCTTCAACACATGGCAACAGACTTTGGGTGAGAAAGTATCTCTTATGGTACCTTGAACTCTTTAGGGCCTTGTAACTGTAAACTTTTGCCTTAAATAAATACCCTTTATAAAAAACCAACAAATTTCTGGTACTTTGCATCAGCACCCCTTTGGCTGACTAATACGTAGGCATTTCCCAGTAGGAATCAGGCTTTCTGCATCTCAGGACTGCAATGGAGAATGACAACTCTGAGACCATGGGGCATCCAGTCTCACCAGGTTTTCCAGCCAGCCTTTCCTGGGGAATCCCAAAGGAAATGTGATGCCACAGAGTTTAAGGAGGAAACAACATCATGTTAACTGAGGCCAAGCAGAAGCCTGGTTTAAGTTCTGCACTCCCTGCATATTCCCAAGGCTTGTTACTAAAAGTCCTTTGCATCCTGGAAGTGTGGTCAGGCACAGGGAATCAGAGGAGAACTAGGAAAAGGCACAGCAGGTATGTTGGTATAGGAGACTAGAGGGACTCCAGGCCTGCAACAGCATAGGAATAACTTTAAGTACCCTTTGCACCAGGTAGTCTAGCTGAGCCCATGGGGCATGCTGTTGCCAGAGATCTTCACACCAGGCCCAAGCCCACCACTGGCAATTCTGAAGGTTGGATAGAACCAGGCCTTCATGGCCTCCCAGAGCCCCTCAGCAGATGACAGGTAACTTACGATGATGTCAGGAAACAGGCACGGAAAAGAAAGAAAAGCAAGGGAGAGACTGGCTGAGGCTTTAAAGGCAGACAGCCTGGCAAGGGAGACAGAGCGAATGACAGGCCCAGAAGAAAATCCTGAAAGGTCAGTGGAAAAAAGATGGTAGTTATGAAGAAACTGAGACTGGCCCATGAAAAAGAAGGTCAACATGAAACAGATCTTAGCATGTCTTTGTAATGTCCATCATGTTTACTTGCTCTGAACTATGAATGTCACGTTATACCCAAACAATTGTTCATTAAACTTTTTAAGGGACAAAAAGTGTGAAGAATGTTTTGATTTGGGAGTATGAGGTTGGCATTCATGCAATGAGAAAAAAGGTCTTTACTTTTCATTGTGCACTATAATTTTAAAATTTCTATTTACCATGATCTTAATTCATTTTTTTAGTTTTTTTAAGTTTATTAAAATTTACTAAAGTAATCCGTGCACATGGTGAGAAGAGAAACAATATAGACAGTTGGTAAGGAAAAGATATATAGGTCCTTCATTCTCCTCATCTTTTGAGGTAACTAATATTAACAGATGAGTCTGTAAACTGCAACATCTTACTTTATGTGCATACAGATGCACATGATGTAAGTACATGGGATTTTTTCTTAATTTTCAAAATGTGATCATGCCACAACTATTACTTGGCAACTTCTTTTCTCACTTAAATTTACATAATAGATAGTCTCCAGTTCAACTGCTACAGATCTAAATCGTTGGTTTTTTGTTGTTTTGTTAGGGAAATTGTAGATGTGCAGAAAAATCAGGCAGGAAGTATGTAATTCTCATATACCTCTTACACACAGAGATGTCTTAGCACTTGGCATTTTGTGGTAACTTTGTTGTAATTGATGAAACAATGTGATTATAATCATTCTATTAACTATAGTCAAGAGTTTACAATAGGATTAACTATTTCTGTTGTACAATTGTGTTTTTCTAAAATATTTATACTGGTTATCCTATAATTTCCCCTATGAACTACATTCAAATATAAAATTCATTGGTATCAATTACATTTAAATATCATGGAACCATCACAATTAGCCCCTACAGTGTTTTTATCAGCTCACACTGAAATTCTTCAGTCATTAAGCAATGACTCCTTTCACTACTCCCCAGCCCCAGGTAGCATACTATCTGTTTCTATGGAATTTTCTTCTAGGTATTTCACATAAAAAGATAAAATATTGTCTTTTGTGTCTGCTTTCTTTCACTGAACATGTTGTCTTCAGGGTTCATACATGTTGCAGCCCTTTTACAGCTGAATGGTATTCCATTGAGGGTGTACAACATTTTTTTGTTTATCCATCCGTTGATGGACATGTGCTACGTCTACCTTTTGGCAGTATTGAATAAAGCCGATATGAACATTGGTGTGCAAATAGTTGTTCAAGTCCCTGCTTTCAATTTGTTTTGGTAAATACTAATATGTGGGATTGCTGGTCATATGGTCATTCTGTTGTGAACTTTCAGAGAAATTGTCAAACTGATTTCTATAATAGCTGCACCACTTCATAATGCCACCAGCAATGAATAAGTTTTCTTATTTCCCTGTGTGGTAGAATGAGTTGTGTTCCCAAGTTTGGACATGCTCTTGGTCTTGGTCCACATTCTGGTGGGGGTGGGCCTATTATAAATAGGATCTCTTGAAGATATCGATTCAGGCAAGTGACACAACTGAATCATGTTGGGCTTTAATCTGGAATACTGCAGTCTTTGATAAGCCGTGTTTAATCAGACACAGAGAGAAAGCCAAGGGGAGAAGCTGGAAGTCAACAGAACCTAGCAGAGAAAGGAGAAGACATCACCATGTCACAGAAGAGTCAAGAATCAAGGATGACCTACAGCCAGCCCTTCATGCCACATTGTTTTGGGTGAAAACATCACCTTGCTCATGCCTCATTTTTGTACTTCACCTTGCCTCAAAACTGTGCTCCACTCTTTTCCCATTGATTACGCCAACTCATTGCATGTTATTTGTTTTAGAAGCCAGGAAACTAAGACAGTTCACTGCATCCTTACCAACACTTATTGTTTTCAGATTTTTTAAAATAAATTAATAGCCATCTTAGTTGGTATGAAGTAGTATCTCATTCTGATTTTGATTTGCATTTCCTATTAACCAATTATGTTGAGCATCTTTTCATGAGCTTATTGGTCATTTGTAGCTCATCTTTGGAGAAATTCCTTTTCTTTAATGTTCTTTTATTAATGTATTATTCTTTGATGTTATATTAATTTAACCCTATATAATATTATTTTGTTAAGTTTAGTTTTACATCCATTTCTAACCATTTTCCTTCTCTTTTCATTGTCATATGTCAATTCAGACATAGAATATTTTTATATAATAAAGTACCTCTTATCAATTAAAAAGAACAATTTCAAATCAAGACTATTAGGGAAATGCAAATCAAAACCACAGTAAGTTACCATTTCATACCCATTAGAATGGCTACTATTAAAAAATTGGAAAATAACAATTTGGAGAGGTTGTCGAGAAATAGGAACACTCATTCTTTCTTGGTGGGAATAAAAAATGGTGTTGCCACTCTGGAAAACAGTTGATGGTTCCTTAGAAAGTTAAGTATAGAAATACCATGTGATCCAGCAATCCCACTTGTAGATATATACCCAAAAAAATTGAAAATAGGAACTTGAACAGATATTTGCACATCGATGTTCATAGTGGCATTATTCATGACTACCAAAAGATGGAAACAACCCAAGTGCCCATCGACAGGTGAATGGATAAACAAAATACGGAATATACATACAATGGCCTGGTAACGTGGATTTCTACCCCAAATAAATACCCTTTATAAAACCAACCGATTTCTGGTATTTTGCATTAGCACCCCTTTGGCTGACTAATACAGAATTTGGTACCAGAAGTGCAGTATTGCTTTTGCAATTGCCAAAATGTTGGAATGGTTTTATAAATGGGTAAGGGGTATTTTTTGGAGGACTTGTGAAATGCTTGATGGAAAAGGCCTAGATCGCTTTGAAGAGATTGTTGATAGAATATGGATGCTAAAGAAACTTATAATGCCTTAGAAGTAAATGATGAAACTGTTACTGGAAACTGGAGGAAAGGCGATCTGTGTTTAAAAGTTGCAGAGAACTTAGCAAGATTAACTCCTGGTGTTACATGGAAGACAACTTGAAAATGGCGAACCTGAGAATTTAACTGAAGAACTTTCCAAGGTAAACTCAGAGAAGGCAGCTTGGCTTCTCCTTGCAGCTTATAGCAAAATACTAGATGGGCGAAATACATCAAGGACTGAACTCTTGGACACAAAGAAAACAGAAACTTATTCTGGGAATTCCAAGCCTCTGGAAATCAAGTTCCCAGATGAAAGTGCCCCATTTGAAGACAGAGCTAAACCTGGAACTTGTAAATCACGATTGAAGATGCAGTTATCTTGGAAAGATTGTGGAAAGTCTTATTGTCTGATGGCTTGGACCCCTGCTTCTTGCATGCTAAACCAATAACGTTTTTGAGAGCACTTTATAAACAAAACCACTGTCAGCTTGGACTAAAAAGGACATGGAAAGGAGATATTAAAGGAGAAACAGCTTCAAGAGGAAAACCATGGAAGCTGAGATATGGAATTAAGACATCACCTTGGGCCAAGAGAGAAATCCCACCCATGTGTACAGAGAAGGTGTGTTTGCCCCAGCAGTTGAAGAGGGTGGATGTTCCTACCTGATGTTCTGGGAGAGTTTTGCCACCCCAGGGTACAGGAAGGGTGGAGCACATTCCCCAAGGATTAGGGCAGTTAAGGTCAGCACCCCATAGGTCTGAGAGGAGTGGACCTGTCCCCCATGGATTAGGGAAGGCCAGGTGGGTCAACTCATTGCTCTGAGAGGGTTGAACTTGTATGCCAAAGGTTAGGGGGAATGTCTTCACTGTACTAGCAGGGCTAAGACTCTAACCCAAAAATTGAGTAAGGTGTGGCAAACACCTCAACACTCTTGGAGGGTGAGGTCTAGAGCTTGGTCGACATCCAGATGCTTGATGAGGGTGGAACCAAGAAAATGGCCATTGGGCAAGCCTATGGAAAGGGTGGATCCCCATGTGACCCAAGGAGAAGAAACCATCATCTTAAGTATGAATCTCAGACTTTGAAATTGAATGGAGGATGCCCTCCAAGTTTACTGAACTGTATAGGACTCATGACTCGTGTTTAACCTTCCAATTTCTCCTTATGGTAATGAAAATGCTTATCCTTTGTCTTTCCATTTGTGTATTGGACACAGTTAAATGGTTTTGTAAGTTTCAGGGGTCTACAGCAGACAGAACTTTGCCCCAAGACAAACTGTATTTCTTTAAACTGATTATGATATGATTTTGTACTTGCATTGTTACTGATTTAAGGTTTTCTGAATATTGTAATGTATTTTTGGAATTCATAGGGTGGAGTATAGCAGTTGGGCAGTTTGATGTAATTATGAATTCCAAAAATAGATATTGGATTATGCTTGTAAACTGGTCTGTTCGTCTGGGCATGATTAGGTTATGATCAGGGCATTAACTGGGCCACATCAGTAGGGCGTTGAGCCCCACCCCTTGGTGGGTGGGGTCTCAAAGATAAAATACATTGCAAAGGACGGTGTTGAAGCAGTTCTGATGTTGGAGTCTTGAGCTGGAGCCTCAGGAAGTAAGAGAGCTTGGTCGTGAGGAAGGAGAGAAGGCCCTGGGAAAAGACATGAGCCTTTCGCCTCATAGGCTATAGCTGGCCTTGTGGAGAGAGGCAAAGCCTAGAGAGCCTCATAGTCTACAGCTGACCTTGTGGAGGAAACAGAGGAGCTGAGCCTGGAGAGAAATGCAGCCCTGACAAGAGAGGAACCCAAGAATCCTGAACCCTGGCAAACGTCAGCAGCTGTCTTGCTCTAACGTGGCAATGGACTTTGGTGAGGGAAGAAACTTATGCTTTATGGCCTGGTAACTGTGGATTTCTGCCCCAAATAAATACCCTTTATAAAGACCAACCGATTTCTGGTATTTTGCATCAGTACCCCTTTGGCTGACTAATACACTTGGTAATGCTATTTCATTCATTGACCCCATGTGCATGAACTAAATTCTCTCCAGTTATGGGCTTCTCACCCTAATTTACCAACAGATTATAGATCTATTGGGGTTTTTTTTGGTTGGTTGGTTTTTATTTTTACAAATAAATATTCCCCCCTACCCCCATCCCTCCCTTTTCCAATAATCTCTAATCTGTTTTCCATCTCTTTGAATTTGCTATTTTTAGTCATCTAAGTGATATCATAAAATTTCTGTCCTTACATGCCTTGCTTATTTTACTGAGCATAATGTTTTCAAGATTCTTCCATGATACAACATGTCTTATAACTTCACTTTTTCTTATGGCCAAATAATAATCCATTGTGTATATGTACTGCATTTGTTGATGGACACTTGGGTTGTTTCCATCTTTTGTCTACTGTAAATAATGCTGCTATAAGCATTGGTGTACAAACATCTGTTTGTGACCCTATTTACACTCTCTTCAGGTATTGCATGGTCATATGGTAATTCTATTTTAACTTTTTGAGGAGCAGCCATATTGCTTTGCACAGTGGCTGTACCATTTTACATTCCCGCTCACAGTGCATAAGAGTTCCAATTTCTCTGCAACCTCTTCAACACTTACATCGTGTTTTTTAAATAATCATCATCCTTGTGCATGTTAAGTAGTATCTCATTGTGGTTTTAATTTGCATTTCCCTCTTGCCTGATGAAATTGAGCATCTTTTCATTTTCTTCTTGGCAATTTGTACATCATCTTTGGAGAAATGTCTACTTAAATCCTGTGCCCATTTTTTAATTGGGTTGTTTGTCTTTCTGTTGCTGCATTGTATAAGTTCTTTATGTATTTTGGATATTAAACCTTTATCTGATACATGGTTTAAAACTATTTTCTCAGGGAGCGGATGTAGCTCAAGTGGTTGAGCACCTGCTTCCCATATACAAGGTCCTGAGTTCAATCCTCGGTACCTCCTAAAAGAAAACAAACAAAAAAAACAACTCTCACTGGGGAGATGTAGCTTAGTGGTTGAGCACCTGCTTCCCATGTATGAGGCCCTGGATTCAATCCCTGGTACCTACTTAAAAAAAAAAAAATTATTTTCTCCAATTTTGTAGGTTGTCTTTTCACTTTCTTAATAATTTGCTTTGATGCACAAACTTTTTTTTTTTAATATCCCCCCTTCTGCTTGTTCTTGCTGTGTTCATTTTTCTCTGCGTTTCTCTGTGTCTGCTTGTCTCCCCCTGCTGGGGCAACCTGCCGAGTCAGCTCATCAGTGCAGCGGCCCGCCTGCTCATGGGGGCTCGCCTTTGCTCGCGGTGGCATGCCCTGCCTGCGTTGGCTTGCCTTCTCAAGGCAGCCTGCCCGTCCGTCCGTCCGAGGAGGCCCGGGGACCAAACCCAGGGCCTACCATGTGGTAAACCGGCGCCCTATCAACTGGGCTACAGCCAGCCCCCAAACGTTTTTTTTTTTTTAAAGCTTTCATCCTTTCACCATTGAGTACAAGCTAGCTGTTGGTTTTCTTTTTTTTTTTTTTTTTTGTTACATATCCCGCCCCCCCTTTCTGCTTGCTCTTGCTGTGTGTCCATTCTTCTGTGTTTTTCTATGTCTGCTGCTTGTCTCCCCCCGTCTTTTGCGGCGACACGCCGAGTCGGCCCTCTGTGGAGGCGGCTCGCTACGTTCGTGGGTGGCTCCATCCGTTTTTACAAGCGGCTCCGCTCTACGTTTTGCGGGCAGCAGTACTTCCGTGTTTTGCAGGCTGCCTGGCTTCCGCGCTTCGCAGGCGGCAGCTCCGCGTTTTTCACGGGTGAC
>PVKH010009448.1:0-18814 GCA_004027955.1 Chaetophractus vellerosus
CTGCCCGGTCAGTGCCGACAGCCTCAGGGCGCCCCCTCTCTGCAGAGCCCCTTGTGCCAGTCACCTCTGGTGTGGTGTCTCCCCTCTCCCCCCTCTCCAACCCCGCTTCCGGTGGGAGCCCCTCTTCTTCCCATCTAGTCTCTCCCATCTAGTCGATCCCCGGGTGCAGATTTTTAAATGTGATTCTAAAGAGTGGAAAATGAAACTATACATTTTTATTAAAAATAGTGCCTGGAAAACAAAATAAAACAAACAAAAACCTAGGCAGCCTCCTTTGATTTCCCCTTTCTGATTTGCTGTCAATTCCCTTTCAACTAATACCCTGTATGCTGATAGCTCCCCAATTCAAAACTCCAGACTCCACTTGTTCCCTCAACTCCAGATTTTATATAAAGCTACTTACTTGACGTCTCTGCTGTGATGTCTAATAAGAAGCTCAAGGTAAGCATAAGCAAAACCAAACTGACACCATCCCTCCTCCTCTCCCCCTCTGGGTAGAGTTCCAAGGACAAACTGACTGCCAGGAAGGGAACTTCGGGAAATTAAAATGGTGAGGGGGAAAAGGAGAGTTTTTTCTTTGCTCAAAAGTCTCATCTTCCACCATCCAGGTGGTCATCCCTTCTACATCCAAACACAAGGAACTTAATGAAATACAGGGAGCCCATATCATAAATCGGAAACATCTCCCAAATAAGCTCTACCTACTGGAGTATCTTTCAGCCCATTAGTTAGGTTATGTTCTATTAATTACTGTAAGATTTTTCCTGTCAAGTCCCCAAAGAACTACCTTCCAGACTTTCTGTCAGTCTTGATCCTAAACAAGAGTGAAAAACTGTCACAATTTCTGAAGTTAGACAGTAAGCATTGTTCTCTCCTCCAGGCCTCAAGTCCCTGCAGCAAGGTTGTCAGGCTTTCTGTCACTGTGGCTCAGTTCACAGACACCTCTAAAGAGAAACCCGTTTCTGAGAACCTCCCAGGAGAGGTTCTTTGTCATGAATTATGCCAGAACTAGATTATGTGAGAGACTTGTCAGTGTTGCTGAACAGTAATGCCACTTACTGTTCTAAGAATGAGGAATCACCTACTTTGACAGGAGGAATCTCTTTTTATCTAACTGGTTCTGGAATTCACAATGCCACTTGAGCAGCCTCAAGAAGTTCTCTTCCACTTACCATGTCTGTGAACTTACTGCGGTCATTAATCGTCCCTAAGCCTCAATTTCCTCATCTTAAATTGGGCACATCGTACCTAATTCATATGTTTGTTGTCAGAATTAAATAAGGGGCTATACTTTCTGGTCATAGCCGTTACTCGGTAATCATTACCTATTGTTAGTTATTCTTTTCTTGATAATAGTATGGGGGAAATTGTGATACAGGTTTTATCTAGTACTCTTTGCTATTGGGTTCAATGAAAGGTTTCACTTAGAAATAATCAAAAGGTATGACTAGTCAGGTCAGAACTGGTGAAAATTTTGAATTATTGATAATTTAGATAGAATTGTTTATACGAATTTTTTAAAAAATATTTTTCTAGTAAAATTAATTGCGTGCTTTCAGACATTCAGCATAATAAATAATTATATTATAATCTACTAAAACAATTTTAGCCAATTATCAGATAGTTTGATATATTCAATCTGTATTCATTTTTTGGCGTTTTTTTCCTGTATTTACCCTTCATGCTAACACAATGTGCTTGAATGCTTGAATTTGTTGGAGTAATTCCAGCTGTTGCTAAATCTAGGTTATTGTACTGTCCCCTGGTTGGCTTTTAAGCTGTGTAACTAAATTAATTATAGCCCTGAATTAAATTTAAATTCCTGAATTAAATATGCTGAATCTTTCCTGTATTCCTGGTTGTTACATGACACCACATTCCTAATACTGCCACCAAAAGGATCTTTACAAAATAAAAATCTGGATTTATGGGAAAATGGCATAAATGTAGGTAGGCATTGCTCAGCTCTTTTGCAAAAAATGGCAGAAAAGAGGCAAAGGAATCCACAGCGTGGGAAGCTAATGGGCATCATTCTGGAGGGAGCTGGACAAAGAGATAAAGAGCCCAAGGGAAAACCATGAGTTGCTCGTCCCTGTGATTGGAAACAGCAGGCAGGTAAGCCCCATCCTCAAGGCAAATAGCCTCTGAGGACTCCTGGCTCTCACTAGCCAGCTGAGTGGGCAGGAACATTCCCTGGGATGAAGGGGAGTCTGGCAAAGGGTAGAGAGTGGTTTCCTTTTTTGGCCACCCGAGCCCCTTTTGAATCTCGGGGAGTATACCAACCTGCACTGAGGTGGCCTGGGGTTTAGGGGAGTGGGAAATCTGCTCAGGGAGGCTGCCACACCCAACTGCACTGGGAGAGAGGAGTTCAGTCAGGGAGGAGGTGGAGACAGACACCTAACTAGCCTGGCCCCTGAAAAGTGTTAAAAGTCCAACTTGCTTAAGGGAAATGGGGGCTGGAAGAGCCCAATAAGCTTTCAAAAGACTCTTTACTCTATAGAGCTGCTGTAGTGCAGTGGGGTTGTGGAAGGTTTCTGGTTTGAGTCCTGATACCTCCTAAGAGAAGAGATCCAGGGAAAGATAAGGCATGAAGCTCATACCATATGATAGGGAACTTAGAAACTGAGTTTCTACTGTTTTGTTTTATGTTTTTTTTTTCTTTCTTTTGCTTTTCTTTTATTCACTAAAATTGGATACATCACTTGTGGAAGGCAGGCTGCATGGTGATTAATTGATGAGCACCAGCAGACTGAGAAGATTGCTAGGAGACTGAGAGGGAAGACTGTTTTTTCTGGGTTGTTTCTTTGTTGTATTTTTTCCCTTCTTTCTTCTTTTACCTTTCTTTGTTTCCTTTTTTTCTTTTACTTATTTTTTCAACTTACTTTATTTCCCTTATTTCCTTCATTGTTCTGTCTTCTGACTTTGGTTGCTTTTTTTCCATTCCTCCACTTCTTGTTTGGTCTTCATTTTTTCTTTTTCTCTCCCTCTCCTTTTGTTTATTCTTCTTTTCTTTCTTTCTATTCTCTTCTCATCTGTCCATCTTTTTGATTCATCCTTTTTTCTCTCTCTCTCTCTATTTTTTTACTTGTTTTTTTCCCTACTCATCTGTCTGGCATTTTAATTCATTCCATTTTTTTCTCTCTATTGTGTTTCTTGTTTTATTTTTTTCTTCTCATGTATCCAGGCTTTATTTATTTATTTATTTATTTTATTTTATTTATCCCTGCCTTGCTACTTGTGCTCACTGTGTCCATCTGCCATGTGCCTTTATGTGTCTGCCTATCTCCCTCTGTTGCATTGTCTTTTCCAGCTCACTGTACCATGTGGGCCCTGAGCTCACCATGCCACGCAGGAGCTCCTTCACTAGGAGGCTTGGGGATTGAACCCAGGGCCTCCCATATGGTAAATGGGAGCCCAACCAATTGAGCCACAGCCGCTTCCCAATCCAGCCTTTTAATTCATTCCATTTTTGCCTCTCTATTTTGTTTCTTGTTTTGTTTTTTCTACTCATCTGTCCAACCTTTTAATTCATTCCATTTGTTCTCTCTATTTTGTTTCTTGTTTTATTTTTTCTATTCCACCTCTTTTTATTCTTATTCCTTTGTATTTTTTAATGATTTTCTATTCATATTACTTAGTTTCCTAGTTATTGCACAGTTCCTTTTCCACCTCTTTTGTATTATTATTTCTATTATTCTTTATCTCTTATCTCTTTCCTTTTCTATGGTCCTAATATTTATTTCAAGGGAACAGACACCTGCAAGGCTGTAGAATAAGAGAAACAAATATCAAAAATTAACCTTACCACAAACAAAGAATAACAAAATAAAACCCTAAAGTAGAAAGAGAAGCTAACCAATCAAATAAGACCATGAAAATAAACAGATGCCTAGAGACCAACAAGAAATTACAATCCATAATAAGAAACAGGAAGACATGGCCCAGTCAAATGAACAAACTAAAAAGCAGGATGAGATACAGACTGTGGAACAACTAATCAAGGATGTCCAAACAAATATCATGAATCAACTTAATGAAGTGAAGGAAGAGATAAAGTATATTAAGCAGATCCTTGGGGTAATACACTGAAGAAATTGTAAACATACATAAAAAGATTAACAGACCTGATAGCACAATGCAAGAAATGAAAAATACCCTGAAATCACATAACAGCAGATTTGAACAGGCAGAAGAATCAGCAGTGTGGAAGACAGTACAGCTGAAGTCAGACAGGTAATAGAACAGATAGATAAAAAGATAGAAAAAATCCAGTGAGGACTTAGGGATTTGAATGATAATATGAAACTCATAAACATATGCATTATAGACATCCCAGGGGGAGAAAAGAAAGGAAAGGGGGCAGAAGGAGTATTGGAGGAAATAATGGCTGAAAAAATCCCAGTTCTACTGAGGCACATGGACGTACATGTCCAGGAAAAACAACACACCCCAAATAATACAAATCCTAACAGGCCTACCTCAAAACATATACCTGTCAAGTTGTCCAATGCTCAAGACAAAGAGAGAACACTGAAAGCAACAAAAGAAAAGAGATCCATCACATACAAGGGAAGTTCAATAATATTAAGTGCTGATTTCTCATTTGAAACCATGGAGGCAAGAAGGCAGTGGTATAACATAGTTAAGGTGCCAAAAGAAAAATCTTCCAGCCAAGAATTCCCTATCAAGCAAAGACAGCATTCAAAAATGAAGGAGAGTTCAAAATATTCACAGATAAACAGAAATTGAGAGTTTGTCAGTAAGAAACCTGTTCTTCAAGAAATTCTAAAGGGAGCTCTGTAGGTTGAAAGGAGTAAAACAGGAGAGAGAGAGAGTTGGAGGACAGTGCAAGAATAACTAAAAAGATAAAAAGAGAAATAAAAACAACATATGACATACATAAACCTAAAGAAAATATGGCTAATATGTAAGTAATTCCTTGATAGTAATAACACTGAATGTTAATGGCTTAAACTCTCCAATCAAGAGACACAGATTGTCATAATAAATAAGGAAATCTGACTCCATCCATATGCCATCTAAAACTCAGCTTAGACCCAGAGATGCAAGGAGGCTGAAAGTAAATAGTTGGAAAACAATTTTACATGAAAACAATAATCAGAAAAGGGCAGGAGTAGCTATGCTAATATCGGACAAAATAGACCTTAAATGCAAAACTTTTGTAAGACACAAAGAAGGTGACTATATATTAATAAAAGGGGTAATCTAACAAAAAGAAAGAACAATCATAAACATTTATTTGCCTAACCAGGGCACCTCAAAATACATGAGGCAAACATTGGGGAAACTAAGTGGAGAAGTAGATGCCTCTACAATTATAGTGGGGGCCCTTAATACACCATTATCACTATTAGAACAGCTCAACAGAGAATTAATAAAGAAACAGAGACCTTGAATAATATATTAGAGGATCTTTACCTAATAGACATATATGGAACATTACACCCAAATACACTGGGATATACATTCTTCTTGAGTGCATGTGGATCATTCTCCAGGATAGACCACATGCTAGGGCATAGAACAACTCTCAATGAATTCAGAAAGATTGAAATTATACAAAGTAATTTCCCTCATCACAATGGAATGAAGCTGGAAATCAATGAGGGGCAAAGAGCCAGAATAGGGACAACGATATGGAAGTTAAACAACACACTCTGAAACAATCACTGGTGTAAGGAGGAAATTGCAAAAGAAATCAGTAAATACCTTGAAACAAAGGAAAATGACAATAAAATGTACCCAAACCTGTGGGATGCAGCAAAAGCTCTACTGAGAGGGAAATTCATAGCCATAAAGGTCTATATTAAAAAAGAAGAAAAAGCTAAAATCAAAGACCTAACTGCACACCTGGAGGAATTAGAAAAAGAACAACAAACAAACTCCAAAAGAAGTAGAAAGAAGGAAATAAAACGTAGAACAGAGCTAAATTAAATTGAAAATAAGAAAGCACTAGAAAAAATAAACAAAACCAAAAGCTGGTTCTTTGAGAAGATTAATAAAACTGACAAACCCTTAGCTAGACTAACAAAGAAAAAAAGAGAAAAGATAAAAATACATAAAATAAGAAATGAGGAAGGAGATGTCACTGCTGATGTCACAGAAATGAAGAACATCATAAGAGGATACTTTGAAAAATTGTATGCCAACAAAATGGATAATTTAGAGGAAATGGACAAATTCCTGGAAACAAACAAGCAGCTTATATTGATGAAAGAATAAATTGATGAACTCAACAGAACAATCACAAGAAACGAGGTAGAATTAGTCATTAAAAACCTGCCAACTAAGAGGAGCTCAGGACCAGACAGCCTCAAAGGTGAATTCTATCTAACATTCCAGAAAAAACTAACACTAATCCTGCTTAAACTCTTCCAAAAAATATAAGTGGAGAGAACATTGCCTAATTCATTCTATGATGTAAACCTCACCCTAATACCAAAGCCAAACAAAGGTGCCACAAGGAAGAAAAGCTATAGACCAATCTCTCTAATGAATCTAGATGCTAAAATTCTCAACAAAATATTTGCTAATCATATTCAATGACATATCTCTGGTATGCAAGGATGGGTCAACATAAGAAAATCAATCAATGTAATACACCACATAAACAGATCAAAAGAAAAAAACCACATAATCATCATCTCTATAGATGGAGAAAAAGCATTCAACAAAATACAGCACCCTTTCCTGATAAAATCACTTGAAAAGATAGGAATAGAAAGAAACTTCCTTAATATGATAAAGGGTATATACCAAAAACCCACAACAAACATCATATTCAATGGTGAAATCCTAAAAGCATTAACTCTAAAATCTGGAACAAGACAAGGATGCCCATTTGCACTGCTTCTTATTTAACACTGTGTTAGAAGTAATTGCTCAAGCACTTAGGCAGGGAAAAGATGTGAAAGGCACCCAAATTGGAAAGGAAGAAGTAAATATTTCACTATTTGAAGATGACATGATCCTATACCTTGAAAGCTCTCAGAAATCTACAACAAAGTCTCTAGATCTTATAAAAGAATTCAGTAAAATGGCAGGTTATAATATCAATGTCCAAAAATCAGTTGCATTCCTGTACAACAATAATGAGCAATCTGAAGTGGAAATCAAGAAAAAAAAATCCATTTACATAGCAACTAAAAGATGCAAATACCTAGGAATAAATTTAGCTAAAGATGTAAATGCCTTGTATGCAGAAAACTACACAACACTGTTAAAGGAAATAAAAGAAGACTAAAATAAATAAAAGAATATTCTGAAATCCATTAAGATATCTATCCTACCTGAACTGACTTACAGATTTAATGCAATCCCAATAAAAATTACCACAGCATTTTTTACTGAATTGGAAAAGTTAACTATGAAATTTATTTGGAAAGGCAAGAGGCCCTGAGTAGCCAAAGACATATTGAAAAAGGAAAATGAAATTGGAGGAAACACACTACCTGACTTTAAAACATACTACACATCTACAGTGGTCAAAACTGCATGGTATTGGCACAAGGATAGACATATTGACCAATGGAACCAAATTAAGATTTCTGATACAGTTCTTCACAAATATATTCAACTGACATTTGACAAGGCCACCAAGCTCAATCAACTGGTAGAGAATGGCCTCTTTGACAAATGGGGCCTGGAGAACTGGATATCCATATCCAAAAGAATGAGAGAGGAACACCATCTCACACCTTATACAAAAATTAACTCAAGATGGATCAAAGATCTAAATTTAAGAGCCAAGACCATAAAGATCTTGGAAGATAATATAGGGAAGCATCTATAGGATCTTGTATTAGGAAATGATTTCATGAACTTTACACCCGAAGCATGAACAATGAAAGAAAAAAATGGATTAATGGGACTTCCTCAAAATTAAAAACTTTTGCACCTCAAGGAGTTTGTCAAGAAAGTAAACAGAAAACCTACTCAATGGGAGAAAATATTTGGTAAACATATATCTGATAGGGGTCTAATATCCAGCATATGTAAAGAAATCCTACACCTCAAAAATAAAGACAATCTATTTTTTAAAATGGGCAGGTGATTTGAATAGACACTTCTTCAAAGAATAAATACAAATGGCTAAAAAGCACATGAAAAGATTCTCAACATCACAGCTATTAGGGAAATGCAAATCAAAACTACAATGAGATATCATCTTACACCCATTAGACTGGGAGCTATTAAAAAACAGAGGGCTACAAGTGTTGGAGAGAATGTGGAGGAATGGGAACACTTATCCGCTGCTGCTGGGAATGTAAAATGATGCAGCCATTATGGTGGACAGTTTGGCAGTTCCTCAGGAAGCTAACTATTGAACTGCGATGTGATCCAGCAATCCCACTGCTGGATATACACCCAGAAGAATTGAAAGCTGGTACACAAACAAATATATGCACACCAATGTTCATAGTGGCATTATTCACTGTTGTCAAAAGTGGGAAATAACCTAAATGTCCATCAACAGGTGAATGGATAAACAAATTGTGGTATATACACACAATGAAATATTACTTAGCTGTAAGAAGGAATGTAGTACTAATACATGGAATAACATGAATGACTCTTGAAGACCTTATGTTGAGTGAAGCAAGCCAGGCACTGAAGGACAAATATTACATGACCTCACTGATATGAGCAAGTTGAGCAAACTTACAGAGCTGGAGTCTGGAAGATAGATTTACAGGAGACAGAAAGGGAGAAGAATGTTGTGATCCAATGCCTTTATGGGCAAAATCTATGATAAAATGGAAGGCTCATTTGTGCAGTGGATGGGGATAACAGTGATGCAGTGATGCTATTGGATTAGGCAGTGCTGGTTTGTGAGAGAGGTAGTGTAGAGAGGATGGGTTGGACTGTCCATGGAACTGGGGGGAGGGTTGGGGGAGAAAGCAGGTGTACTATGGGGATTTGTGGGTATATGGTTGAAACACAATATTGGGAATGTTCTTTTGGCAAATATGTTAGGGGTGGGTTACTAATTTGGGGTGTTGGATGTGGGGGGCATGCAGGAAAGGGTGCACCTGAGGCAGGCTTCTAGGGAGAGTGTGAGTGGTAATCTTGTCACAATGTGCTGTATCAGTGAGGGAGACCCACATAAAAAATGGGAAGGTGTTGGACTCCCATCCTGCGGAGTCCTGCTATGCTCACAAAAAGAAGACCAGGAGTCCTCTAGAGCATAAGCAGTGCTTAATAGGGAAGGACAGGCCAGTATGTCAAGCCCTCAATGTTGTTGCAAGTAACTATGAATCCTGTTCGTATAGGAGTTAAGCTTTGTGGTTTCCATGGGTCCAGAGGATCGGGCAGGGAAGAATAGAAAAAATGGAACATAGAGCCTTTTTAGGGCCAAGGGAATTGTTCTACATGATCTTGCAATGATAGATACAGGCCATGCTAAATCTCATCAAAATTTATAAAAATGTATGGTTCAAAATGTAAATTATGATGTAAATCATTGGCCATGGGTAATAGCAAAGTTTCAATATTTGTACATCATTTATTACAAATGTACCATCTACATGTAAAATGTTATTAATAGTGTAAAGGGAAAAGGGGGGAGGATGTTGGGTATATGGAATCCCCTATATTCTGTATGCCACTTTTCTGTAACTTTAGCTTCTTTGAGACAAAATGAAAAAAATAAGACATTGGGGGGAATAAATGGAAGAAAATGTCACTTTACATACAAGACAATAGATCTTTCAGTGATGAAAGATATAATGTCAAAAACATCTTTTTTACTTTTATTTATTTTTTATTTTTCCAAAAAATGTTTAACTTTTTGTATTTTACTTATTTTTAATACTATCATTATTATTTCATCTTATTATTAATTTTAATTGGTTATTTCATTGGCTTCATCTTTGAAGAAGTTTTGGATCACAGAAGGGTTACACCTGTGGCAGGGGAGGGTCATTGGTGTGCCAGTGATGGTGGTTGCATGGGAGGAGGCTCACCTGGGGCATATCTATAAGGCATATAAATGTTCAAGTGTTCTTGGGGCATTGTCATGGTGAGTGGAGATTCATACAATAACCGAAAGAATATCACATTACCATATTGGGGAGCTCTCCCACATATTCTAATGGGACAACAAGAATCTCCCGAGTACAAGGGCAGTGACTAGTGAAGGAGGATAGACAATTGATGGCCCCTTAATATTGATTACTGTACTTATGAGCCTTTACTTTTGAAATTCAAACTTAGCCTAGTATTATAGGGTACCTAAGAGTTAGCTCCTGATAGACTTCTTGTTGCTCAAATGTGGCCTCTCTCTAAGCTGAAGTCAGCTTATAAATGCATTACCTTCCCCTCAGTGTGGGACATGACTCCTGTGGATGAGCCTCCCTGGCACCAAGGGATTACCACCAAACAACAACTAGCAATGCAACTAGAAAAAAGACCTTGACCAAAAGGGGAAAAGGGTAAAGACAAATGCTAAGAGACTTCAAAGTGAGTTGTGGGATCACTCCAGAGGTTACACTTATGTATGCCTCAGCAGGATCTCATTGACAGCCAAAGTAGATACTACCCTAAATAGCAGGGCTCCTGAGGGCACTGGATACATCCAGACACTATAGTCAGGGCACATAACTCATGAGTTTGGTGCCTTCCCAGTGGGCCCCACTTTGGAATTCATGCTCCCCATTGTAACAGAGTTGGTCTCAGTTGTGGTTTCCCTACACATAGCTCTTCTGCCCTTTTTATTTGAACCTATAGTTAGTACTAGAGTTGATTGGTATATGTCCAAGAGACTTAAATCTTTGGGCTGTCTATGTGCCAGCTGGGCCCTGAATCTCAAATGAGTTGCAACACCTATTCTCCAGTTCATTGGACCCACCCAGGACCACTAACAAGGAGATGATGATGGACAACGACCATCCCAAGGAACAGAGAAATTTGCAACTGCAAGCAAGCTAGTCCCAGCCATCTGACCCATGGGATCTAAGCCCCCTCTCAGTTAGAGGTGGATTGAGTATCACCATCCCAGAATCCTCAGGATTGGGGAATGAACAATGGACTAGAGTAGACTTACTGGTATTCTACTATAGACTCATTGTGGTTCTAGCAATGGAAGAACTTTTATCATGGGTGTGGAGGCAGTGGCCACTGGAGGTTCTGAGGGGAGGGAGAGGGAAAAACAGGTGTAATATGTGGGCATTTTCGGAAAGTAGGAATTGTCCTGAATGACATTGCCATGACAGATACAGACCATTATATATCTTGTCAAAACTTACAAAATTGTGCATAATAGAGTATAAACTACAATGTAAACTATAATTCACACTTAGTTGCAATGATCCAAATTGTGTTCCTCAATCGTAACAAATGAACCGCACTGATGAAGGACATTGTTAATGTGGGAAAATGTGGGAAGGGTAGGGAGCAGGGCATATGAGAATCCCTATATTTTTTATATAACATTTATGTAATCTAAGTATCTTTTTTAAAAAAGTATATTTAAAAAATTTTTTTTAAATCTTATCTCCAGCTTTAAAATATTTTGTTACCTCTTATTTCTCTAGGATAAAGACAAATATCAGCAATATGATCTACAGTAGTCTACAACATCTGGTCTCAACTATTTTTTCCAATATCATGTACTTCCATGCCCACCCCTTTCTTGGCACTCTAGTTATACTCTCTTTCTTTTAGTTCTTTGAATGTATCATATATACCCCTGCCAATTGGTGTTTGCAATGCTGTTATTTTTCTTTGGAAAACTCTTCCCTTTATACCTAATTAACTCTTACTTTCCTTTTAGATTTCAGCTCTATCATTATTTCCTAAGAGAAGTTTTCCCTCTCTTAAATGTTCTCAAAGCATTTTACACTTCTTCTTTAGCACATTTATAAAAGTTGTAACTGTATATTTATTTGTATGATTTTGGATGATTTTCTCTCTCCTCCAGTAGACCTAAACTCTGAGAGGGCAGGGATCATTTATTTTTTCCTGATTTTTGAATCCGTAGTGCCTAGCAAATTTCTTGAGATGGTGGCATTCAGCTAATTATTTAACTGAAAGAATGACTAAGTGAGCAAAGGAAAGAAGAGGGGAAATTAGTAAGGACAGAAGGAAGGGAGGAAGGAAGGAATGGAGGGAAGAAGGAAGGAAAGAATGAAAGAAAGAAGGAAGCCAGCCACAGAGGTCAGAACTTTTATATTTATAATTTTATTTTTCTAAACCAGGCATGTTTATGGCATCTTACTGTCAGAACAATGACTCTGAGCCTCTGTCTTGGCTGCTCTGCAGATCTAAGGCCAGGGACCTACACACCTATGTAGCTGTGGTAAGAATGGGGGATATTGGGGTCGGCTAGATAGCCCAGTGGATAGGGCATCGGCATACCACATGGGAGGTTCGATTCCCAGGGACCTCTCTTAGCGGGCAGACCGCCTTGAGAATGGCAAGCAGCCATGCGCGGGCCAGAGCCGCTGTGGGCAGGGCAAAAAGCTGCCACGGACAGGGCAAAAGCCGCCAGGGCAGGGCAGGTCGCCTGCGAATGGGGCGCAGCCAGCCACCTGCGAACTGAAGCAAGAGCCGGCCATGAATGGAAGCTGAAGCTGCCCACAAGTGGGGAAAGCCGCGCCTGTGCAGTGACCAGTCTCAGCGCGTCCCCGCAGTGGGGGGGAGGGGAGATATGTAATAAAATAAATAAATCTTTAAAAAAAAAGAATGGGGGATATTTTGTGAGTTGCTGAAAATACCAAACAATCCAAGAACTCTAAGCAGCTCTTTCTGATGCAAGATGCTCTTTATAGTATAAGAAATGTCATTTTCACTAAATATACAAATATATTTGGTTTAAGTTTAGCTGGAATTATTATCTTTGCAAACACCTAAAGAGAAAAGTTAACTCATGTGGACAAGAGGGGCTTGACTAGATCAGATTCTAAGAATAGGCAGGAGAAAGACAGACTAGATATTCAGTAGATTCTTCCTCTAGGGTTGAGGGATGGAAAGCACAGACTCTTAGTCCTTGGCCCCACTTCATAGTTAATGTCTAGGACTTCACAGCCCAATTTTTAGCTTATATACGCAGCCCAGACATAGTATTCTACAGGGATCCTATTCTGGTGTCATATTGTTGGTTCTATACATGGTAACGGTAGGTTATAAGCTAGAACTTTCACTATATCTCTAAATCCAGTGGACTCTTCCCAGACTGGAACTGTCAGGGACATATCAGACAATGTAACAGAGGAACTTCAGGGTCCAAGCACTGCTCACCTACTTCTCAAGACCAGGACAAACTTCTATGGTACAAAATAACAAAGTTATTATCATGGATTAGTTGATGAGTATTCTTTGCAAGAGCTAATCACTAAAACTGAGTAGTGATACTGTTCAGGAGAAAAAAAATCAACAACAACATTCAAAACAAAACACCAAACCTGACTATGACTTCTTTACCCCCTACTTAGACCACTAATGATTGTTTACCACATGGATTCCCTTGAGACTTTTAATTCTTTATTTTTGAATTTGATGATTGGTGGAAGCATCTGTATTGGTCTAGACAAACTAAGTAAGGATAGATGCAGTAATACACAAATGGCATTAAGATGAAAGTCTCCAGCAAGGAGAGTACTTATTGTTCTGTTGTTTGTACAATTATTGAGCAAAGGGTACCAGTTGGAACCTCATCTTTAATTGCCAGTTTCCTCTTCAGTGTTCTCAATTCCTTTTCTGCAGTACCAGGAGTTTCTCCACAATGCTGGTGTCCAAAAGACCTGGTTCAGTCCAAACACTTTGGACCATTGCATAATTTTTAAAGACTTTGGGTCTAACTAGGTTTCTTTTCCTTACAGATTTCATTGGCTCTAAGTTCACTGCAACTAAATTAGACAGAAGAAAAGGGGGCCCAAACCATGTTGAATTAGATGCAATATAATGTTTATAATTTGATGGTCATGAAGGGAACACATGGTCCCTTTTAATTGGGATTCTGACTGTATTTCTCTCTGTTTTCATTTCAGGCTGGATTTTTCAGAGAAAGAAATGATTTTCCTAAGAAGTACTTTTACTGCAATTTTTCTAGTTTAGAATAAATTGATCTCTGTGTTTGCCTCTGGTATGGTTACTGTAAATTAATCTCTGTGTTTGCCTCTGGTGTGGCAATACAATACAGTAGTTAAAAGCATGGACTTTGAGTTTCAAAGACCTGTATTTGAGCGCTGACTCCAGCACTCACCAGTATGGTGACCTTGGATAAATTGTTTAAATTCCCAGAGCTTCAATCTCCTCTGCTCTAAAGTAGGGATAATAATAGGATTATTGTGAGGATTAATGGCATATTTGTATACAATGCTTACAACAATGCTTGGCACCTAATAAACTTGATATATGTCAGCTGTTTTCTTCTTTATTATTTTTATTTCAATAAGACTCCTTATTTTATATGAAGTTTATTTGGAAAGACTCCTGCATCAACTAAACTCCTCCTTCATGTACTAGGCATAAAATTAAAGTAAAGCTTCCTAGAATAACTAACTGGACACCTTTATGCAGTTATCTAATCAAAGTTACAGACACAGGATCTATTAAATAAAAAAGGATGATCCATATTTTACAAGTATAGAAAACAAGATTTCAAGAAGGTATGAGATTCAAACCAAAGTCGTTTTCCACTTAAGTTCAGGTTCTTTCCATTCCCCCATGCTAGCTGGTACACAAGAGAACAGTGAAGACAACTAAATTCTCTCTTCATCCTCTCCTGCAAACTCCATTATCTTCCTCTCAACCAGCTGCAACAGTTTTTCTAATGCCTTCCTTCCTTCACCAGCTCTCATTTCTCATTCCTCATTTACTATCTCTTTAGTCCCAACCAATTTAATTTAATTTAATTTAAGTCAGGGTAATTTTGCTCATGGCACTGTTGTGCACTGCATCCACCTCGGGAACCTGCCAGGGAGGTGGGCGGAAGAAAAACTTAGGTGGAGTTTTTCTGGCACAGCAGCAGTCTGCTCCAAACAGGCAAGTAAGCATGGTCATTCTTTATTTGCAGGGTTATTCATACACTACAAGTACTACTTAAATGTTACATAGAAGGAACACAAAATGCAACTCCCCAGAATCATTTCTGCTGTGCCTAGGGAGTATGTGTACTGGGCCAAGGATTTTATGAGCTAACAGCTGATCTAGCAGTTGGGCCACTGCCCGGGAAGTTGGGCTGCTGCCTGAGTCTTTAACCCTTACAGTGTCTTTAACCCTCACACACTTCACCCCCGAGGGCAATGGCCTTAGCAGCTGTGGGGGTACAATGCAGCAGCAATATAGATAGCAGCAGCCTAGGAGTATGTATCCTAAGCCTATTAAGGTTCTCCTAAGAGCCCATTTCCAAATACACAGGGACTCCCACCAGTCTTGTCCAGGGTCTATCTGTGATTTCTGGATATTTTGTATTTCATAGTTCATTCCTTGCAGAGCTCCTTGAATGGATTTTTTAATTATCAGGAATATATATGTGACATTCAGTATGTATTAATGCATATGTGCCCCCTTGTGCTGCAGTAAGTAAATCTAGGGCCATGTGGTTTTGTAACACAACACAGCGGATTTGATAAGTTTCTTCTATTTACTGGGCAATCACGTATTCTGACGCACTCAGGGCTTGGGCAGTGTGACGTGCTAAGGCTTCTACATCTAATTCAACTTTGATGGCCCCTCCCCCAGGAAGGAGAATAGCTAATGGGTAAAACCACCAGGGTGTTCATTTGATCCTGTGCCATCTATGATATATTGTGTCCCAATTTTGGGGGTTCTGATCTAGACTAGAAACAATGTGACCTGGAATGAAGGGGTGTCCCCAAGTACAAAGCCCACTCCAATTGGCTTGGAGGTATGGCCACCCATGAGGCCCACAGACCTACAGGTACCCAGCCGGCAACCTGTTGGTGGGTTTGGTTCCAACGTACAGCTGGCCATTCCACCAGTGGGAACCGCCTACCACTACTTAGATAGTGTGGCACAAATTTGGAGGTACCTCCCCTGCTAGTCTTTTGGGATCGCCCTTTTGTTCTACACACTTTGGGGCAATGCTCCACAGTTCAACATGTTCAGCAGGGAGCCAGCCCTATCCATTATGTAGGGCACAGCTAAACCATGGAGGACACGGATTCATATCCCGGTGGAGAAGTTTTTCAACATGCCACCAAAATGCTTTTCATTCTGTTGTTGTTCGGTCAGCTGCCTCCAACCATGTCCAATTGTGCTGTGTTGCGGGGGTGATACTCCAGGCCAAACCATCGGCTAAACTGGCCAGCAGTTCAGTACACACCAAGCAGTGGGACACGTTATACACTTGGGCCCAAGCAAGCAAGCTGTTAGCAAAACTCCTGGGGTGGTAAGACAAATGTGTAAGTGTAAGTAGGAGAAGCAGATCATGCCCATCTAACAGGACACATCTGAGCTGGTCATTCTTAGACAGCAAAGTGCCACTTTGCGGTGTGCACCCAGGGAGAGTATGCCATACCCTAGGGCCTTCCGGCACAGCCAGTGAGACACTCTATTCAACCTGTAACAGGATGGGGGAACTCATGATGGGCCATAATGCCAGAATGAACATACCTTTCAGTATGGTAGCCGCTGAGGCAGGCGCGGTCACCATAAACCTTAGTGGCCATACATCAGTAATCCAAGGGGTCACAGTTAATTGACGCAGTGCCCCATCTCCCCAGGGCACCACCAGAGCTAACCATCAAACATAGGGAGCCTTTAAAGTCCAGGGCCATGACAGAGACTGTTTCTCCTCCATGAATTACGGAGGGCACTGGCAGCAGTATTCGCCCTCCCCACACTTGAGGTTTTAACAGTGAATCCCTCATAGTGACCTGTAATTGAATGGGGGCAGCTGCGTGCTGCAACAGAGCTTCTATTGGCACCACTCTTCCTTGCCGAGTTCATTCATTTAAACATTGTACTACCAACCAGAAGCACTCACGCCACCCCCACAAGGTTGGAATTCCTTGGGTTGTTACCCGCAGGCCTGTTTTAAGAAGGCCATTATAACGTTCAATCATGCCAGCTGCTAAAGGATTGTAGGGCATGTGATATACCCATTGTATGCCCTGTCGGAGGACCCATTGCTGCACTATTTGCCCATTGAAATGGGACCCTCTGTCACTTTCTATAGTCAATGGCTGGCCATACATGGCACACAGCTGTTTTAATGCTCTCACAGTCACAGCCTGGGTTGCTTGGGCAGGCCTGTAGCCATTTCAACAGCCATAAGACCATATCGGCACTGCCAACTCAAAGGTAATGGCCTGATAAAATCTATCTGCCATCTCGTGAGCAGGACTTGGCCTCGCTCTAATTGACCCATGATCCTGGGCAGTGGTTTTCAATGTAACATCGAATATTGGGGGCATGCACGGCACACTGACCAAGTGGCCTCCGCATTCACAGCCAACCCCCAAAGTCATGCAACCTTCATCATCGTGGGGACTCCAGCATGTAGGAGTTTTCGGTGCAAACACATGGCTGCATCCTGAGCACTATTTACACACAGGGTAAACTTAGTCAACTGATCTGCTTTATCAATACCTGGATGCAAAAGAGGGCAGTGAGCAGCTACACGGTACACTTTTACTTCTTTAGACAACCCCCATCCACATAGGTCTTCCCACATGCAACGTCCCCACAGGGGCTGATGGGGGCTATTGACCAATCCATGTGCTTCCATTCCGGCAGCCACAGGGTAAGACCTTTAAATACCGCCCAACTGTCAGTACATATCACTAAGGGGCCGGCTTCACGGCCCACTATGAGCAACACGGCCCTCAATTCAGCCCATTGGCTGCTTTAACCAAACCCTAATTCATACCAAATGGTATGGGTTAGAGGACACACCACTATGGCAGTCCATTGAGCCACCTGTCCTCGGCTGCCTCCATCAGTATACCATGCTTGCTCTGGCATGGTACCTACTCTGGCTTTGTACGGGGAAACTTCCCTCGTGGGGACTTGCAAGAGGGTTTCTGGGTCTAGTGTCCCAGCATACGTCAAGGGACTTAAAACTTGTTGCAACTGTTTACTCAGTGCACTGGAAACAAACGTGCTTCTCTGTTCCGAATAGGCCCCCCACTTGGCCAGTGTCGCCATTTGGGCCATGCCATTTTGTGGCCCGGCGATCCAATTCTGCACCCATCTCTCTATAGGGTAGGTGGTAAGTATCTTTACCGAGGCTTCCTGGGTTATGGTTTCAGTACTCTGTGTGGCAGCACACACAGCTGCCAATTGCTTCTCTATGAGACTATAGTGCTTCTCTGCTTTTCTCCATAGCTGACTCCAAAATCCTACTGGCTGTCGCAGCCACTCATTCCATTGCTATAAGCCCCAACTACAGCCTTCTGTGATGTGCACCTCTAATTCAAATGGGTGGCTGGGGTTGGCCACTAACAAAGTTTGGGCTTGCTTAACAGCCCTTCTGGCTTGTATGAAGGCCTGTTCAGCCTTGTAAGTCCAGTCCCATTCACTTCTTTTCTTTGTTAACTTATATAAAGGCCTTAGGACCTGTGCCAATTGGAGAATAAACCTGCCAGTAACCCAGGAAACCCAAAAATGTCTGCAGCTGTATCATCACTGTGGGGCATGGGAAAGCTTGAATCTTATCAATTACTGCTTCAGGAATTACTTTTGTTTTACCCGACCATACAATACCCAAGAATTTGACAGACAACCCAGGACCTTGCAACTTGTCCCAATTTATGGCCCATTCCTGACTTTTGATGGGGGGACCAGAGTTGGAGCAGCAGCCCCCAAATCTGCAAGAGAATCAGAG
>PVKH010009449.1:0-18819 GCA_004027955.1 Chaetophractus vellerosus
TCCTAACCACCCTTATTTTTAAGGCTGTTAAAATGTTTAAATTGAGGAATTACAGGACAAACTATGATTTTTATTTCCCCAGTTTAGAAGATAGAGTTTCAATCTGTTGCACCTTGTCTTTTCCCCACAGCTCTTGTAAAGAGAAGGCCTTGGGGAAAAGACAGGTTAAAGAGCTTAGGAAAAACTTTTTCTTTCTCAAGTTTTTGTATTTAGAATTCTATATTACTTTTCCAACCTGCTTACCCCGATTTGGGCTCTAGGAATATTTTTTTCACATGTAGCCCATCTAAGAACCCTCATTTGCCAATCTGATATCATCCTGGTGTATGGAGTCATATACTGAACAAACAGGCAGACACGAATAGTTTGACACAGAAACACAGGACTTACTGTTATAACTATTATTTTTTTACAAAACAAGTTTAACTGTAAGATAACATTTAAAAGATTTTTAAAGACTCTTTTTAGTTACTCTAATTTGCACTGTGACTATGCAGTTTTGCACAATAATTTTAATTTTTTAAATTATTGGCTTATAACCAGAATGTCCCCAATGCTTTAAGATAATTTTCCTTAGCTTTAGTACTTTATTTTTCACTTTAACTTTAGCATACCTTGGATGAGCAAGACTAATTCATTAACTTTTGTAGAACTGGAGTTGTGAAATGGCTCCTATTATCTGAATCAATGTTTTCAAGGAGTCCGTACTTAGGGATAAGGTGTTCTAACAGCATTTTAATTACAGTTTGTGCAGTCACTTGAGGAACTGGGTAGACTTCCACTCATGAAGTGAGATGGTCAATAACAACTAGGAAGTACTTTAGTTTTCTCATTGGTGGTACTTCAGTGAAGTTTACCTGAATGCTTTGAAAATGTTTGAGCTCTGGGGTCGTCTTCTTAGGGGTTTCTTCTTCAGACTTTGTTTATTTACTTTTCTACAGATGATACATTCATTTACTACCTGGTGGCCTACAGAGTACAGTCCAATACATGCATAATGAGTTGGAACAGCATCGCATAAATTTTGGACATCTTAGTGGCTGTCCTGGTGAAGATGATTTAGGATTCCCCTAGCAATGGCTTTATTTATTGTTTTTATCCTATCCTCCAAAAACTATTTTCTATTTTCCATTTGAGTTCCACTTAGCTTGATCCTTGGGGGCGGGGCGGGGGGGCATGTCTACTTTTTCTCTATTCCGGGGTCAATGTTACTTTCTTTTTCCTCTTTCATAACACATAGTCGGAGGGGTCAGGTTGGAACAATCTTTGTTCCTTCGACTGTTAAATTTAGACCTAATTTTGTGATCATGTTTCTACCCAATAAGTTGATCCCGGCCTCAGGGATGAAAAGAAATTGTCCTAAGTAGGTTTCTTAATTATATTCGATTTGTAATGGTTTTATAAAAGGAACAAAAAATGTTCTCCTTTTACCTCTGAGACTATGAGTTTCTTCTAGGTTAGTTTGGCCCCTTTGAGGTAAGGTAATAAGGGAGGATGTGGCTGCACCTGTGTCAATTAGGAAGGTAATGTTATCCATCTTATTCCCCACCTTTAAATTTATCAAGGGTTCTGGGTGGGGATCTGTCTTGAACCCCTGACTTCCTCAATCCTCTGATTCTATCAGAGAGAAGATCTTTTATTCCATTGTCCTCTCTGGGCAATCCCTTCTTATATGCCCTTCTTTCCCACAACCATAGCAAGTTAGTGAGAGGCGCAGGGCATTCCCTTTCTGGACCAGGAACCGGGCTTGATTGCCATGTGTTCCCGGAAAGGGAATTCTTTTGCCCGTTCCAACACTAGGTTTCTGTAAAGCATTAGTCATGGCACAATTTGCAACATTAACTTAGTCTGTCCTTCCTGTTGCTGTTTTAGAGCCCGCATCATAACTTTGGTTTGTTCTTTCCTCTCCTCTTCATTCCTTCTTACATATACTTGCTGAGCTGCATATAGTAAATCATCCAGTAGCTTGCTTGCTCATTCTTTTATCTTTTGTAATTTTTAAATTAATATCAAGCTATGAGTTAGTTACAAAATATACTTTAAGTAGGTTTGGGGCTGCTAGATCATTTATTTTTAAGCCTGAATATTTTCTCATCAAACCTTTTAGCTTATTCAAGAAAGCTGTGGGGACTTCCTCTTTCTTGTTTTGCTTCTGAAGCTTTATTTAAATTCTAACTCTTAGGGACAGCATTTCTAATTCTTTGGACAATTATACCTTTTAGATCTCTCATGTTATTCCTAGGGGCAGCATTATTATGATCCCACTTAGGGTCCTAGAGGGGGAAACTTTTGCTTCCCTCTGGGTCCCCCTTGGGCTACTGGGTGAATATCAGCCCAGGCTTTTATAGCTGCTCTTTTAATTTGTCTCTGTTCTTCTCTAGAGAAGAGATTATCTAAAATGGACATTAATTTAGTCCAAGTATAAACATTTGGGCTGAGAAATTGATTAAATTGGTCAGCTAAGCCAGAAGGGTTTTCTAATAGATTTTTCATTTCCTTTTTGAAACTTATTTCAGCACTACTCAAGGGAGCACTCACAAACTCAATTTCCCCTTGCCCTAGGGGAACTTCTCTAAAAGGGCATTGTTTACAAATCTAGGGTTTGACAAGCCCAGTTTTCCCTGGAGCCGAACTTTGGCCAGTGAACAGCTCCACTCTTAGGGGAATTCCAGCCCAGATTAAATAACAATATTTTATCTTTTTTTTTTTCACTTTTTCCTTTATATTTTGGAAGACCATCTTAATTTTTTAAACTTTGTCCCTAATGGACTATTCTCAGGTACCTCTGGTAAAGTTTCTCACCGCTGCTTTTAGAATTTGTCTTTCCCATTTTCCCTGAGATTTCCGAGGAGTTACTGGCCCCTAGTTCTTATTTCCTGCCCTGCATCTTGCCTGAGACTTCTTGTATTATACTCAGTCTCACTGACTCAACGTATTTTGCCTGTACTGGCTCAAGTTATCTTGCCCGAGATGTCTTGTATTAAACTCAATCGCTGACTCAATGCATCTCACCTGCACTGGCTCAATGTATCTTGCCCAAGATGTCTTGTATTATACTCAATCTCGCTGACTCAACAGGATCTTTCAGAACTAAATCCACCGCTCTTCAAGTCACCCAGGCCTCAGACACAAAGTCTCTTGCCTGAATCTGTGCACAGACTTATGTGACTTCTTTTATCTCAGTTTTTGAGGTCTGGACCTTTTCCCTGTGTATCTGTTTCAACCTCTGCTTCCTTTGGATCTGGTGACAGGGAGAGACCTCCGATTTTTCCTACACCGAAAGTCACCGTAAAACTTCAGCGGGACATCCTGCCAGTCGTAGAAGGGGTTCGTTAGTCTCTCCTCTTTCCCGTGATCCTGGATGAGCTCCCAATTGAGGGGGACAGCAACCACTTACTGAAAATAAAAGTTCTGAAGATAGAGAGTTAGGCTAGAGGCAGTAATTTATTTCTTTCTCATGAGAAAGGGCACACACACAGGCTAATGGAAATGGGCAAGTGAGCAGGATCGGTGCAAGAACAAAGATTATATAGTTCCCCTGACACAATGTCCCATTTCCCTCCCTCCCCAACCTTACCCATGTCCCGGTGGCTGGGAGTTGTGGGCTTATAATCATAGGTGCAAAAACTAACCCAATCCTAAGGTGAAAAGTGTAAGGATAAGTTCTCATGTCCAAGTTCATCACCTTTACTGATGTGGGTTTTTGGGGAAGTGACTCGAGCAAGAATATGGGAGGATTAGATAAGCGGGATCAGGGGAAAGTTCTGAAAAGAGGCCACCTAGAATGTGGAGGGTTAGATAAGTGGGAACAGGGAATTCAGTTTGAGAAGAGGCCACTCTTTGTTCTATTTCTCTCAAATATATGAAATCAGTTTTTGCTACTAAGCAGCTCTGATACTTAGGGTGAGTCACTAATTCACTTAGTGTTTCAATTTCACATTTAAAGATTGGAATATTAGGGATTTCAGATGTATCTTTTCTTATATACAAGATGCATGATTTTCTTTGAATTATGGAGGAGGAAGGAATAACATGACTGTATAAATCAGGAAATGAGGGGGCTGGCTGTAGCCCAGTGGATAGGGTGCTGGTTTACCACATGGGAGGCCCCGGGTTCAGTTCCCAGGGACCTCTCCAAAGTGGGCAGACCACCTTGAGAAGGGCTAGCTGCCATGGGCAGGGCAGAGCCTCCGTGGGCAGGGCAAAAAAAGCCGCCACGGACAGGGCAAAGCCACCCTGGGCAGGGCAAGTCACCCACGAATGGAGCAGATCCACCCGTGAATGGAAGCAGAGCCGCCTGTGAGCAGAAGCAGACCCGCCTGCAAATGGAGCAGAGCTGCCTGCGCAGTGACCTGACTTGGCCCTTCGCTGCAGCAGGGGGGAGACAGAGCGGACACAGAAGAATGCAGAGAAATGAACACAGCAAGAGCAAGCAGAAAGGGGGGGATATGTAACCAAAAAAAAAAAAAAAATAGCAATACTTAAAAAAAAAGTAAATAAATAAATCAGGAAATGAGATATACTCAGCATTTATGACTTATCACATAATTAGTTACTGAAACATTTCCCCCACACCATAGCCCCTTTTCCTCCCAAAATGTCTACTAACTTTCAGATTGGATTTCCATTAAGAAAAAATTAGAATTGTCCCTCAGTTCACCAACTTTGACCCCTTTATGGTATAAAACCTTCCAAGAGGAACATAAAATATTTGTGTATTTTGGTTCATGATTATTGCCACTTCTAGCAGAGGTTACGTGTATGGCCCTCTACATTACTCCTCCTCTACACCAAATAGGATTAGCACAAAGAAGGAATTCCATCTTTATAGGAGGCAGGGATAGTATTTAACCACCAAATTGTATAATTACATTGAAGAAAGGCCTAAAACTTTTCTTTATTCTTGGATACTCCACCGTAACTAACCATTTAGTAAGAATTTTGAAAAAATTTTGAAAAAAAAGCTCAGGCTGCAAATACTATTTCATCGCTTTTGTTCTTTGCACTGACAGGTCCTACTATCATAAACTTTGTTTTACAAGTGATGCTCTTCATACTTGAAAAGTGTACATAAACACACAGCCTCACCCATTCTAACAGAGGTGGGAATGAACACAGTGTCTAATTATCCTTCAGTTTTACCACTGTGGTCAAAGCTACCATCATTTTTCTCTTGGAAAAGCATCCTACATTATGTTCCTAATGTCATCCTTGTCTCTTTAATACACAGCAACCAGCGTGAAAATTACAAAACATAAATCAGATTATATGTGCCCATTGCTTTCTGTTAAACAGTCGTGAAAAATCTTTAAGATAGGCACAGGATTCTACATTATATGGTCCTTGCTTACTTACCTCTTCAACTTCATTCGCTATCACTCTCTCCTGATACACCATGAGCCAAAACATTGACCTCCTTTCTGTTCCTCCAATGCTCAAATATTGTTCAAGCCTTAGAAATATTGAACTTAGTGTTTCTTCATCTATAAAATTGGGATAAGTTGAGATAAATTAATATAATTAATATAAATAAGATAAATTAAGATAATTGGAGATAATTCTGAAACCCTAGGCACCCAGAATGTTAAATATGTGGTTCCTTTATATCCATTCTGTATAAAATAGATACCTGCCCCCTCCTTTACCCCATTTACGACCATGCCAACTAATTTTATTATCATTATGACACTTATCATTAGGGAAAATTAGTTTTTCCTGCCATTTATTTATTCCCTTATTACCTCTGTCACTCATCATTAGAATGGAAATTCCAGAGAGCCAGTTTTCCAGATTGCTAAGTTCTGGAAAAGTGCCCAGCATAGAGTAGGCCCTTGATAAATATGAGATGAATGAATGTTTAACAAATTAATAAATAAATGCCACCAGGCACAGAGGACATGATGTTGCTTCATGCGTCACTTGGTTTTACTCTTGAAGACCAGGAGAGTAGACCAAGGTAATCCTGACTAACATCCAATGGCAAAAAAAAAAAAAGATCAGTAAGTCCTCAAAAGGAAACATAACGAGGGAGCACAAGATGTTTGTGCTACTGACTTTGCAGGAGGAGTCTCCTTGCAACTTGTAGGTGAAACTGTAAGTTCATCTAGGTCCAGGCCCTGTGGGTGAGGGATTGGATTCTGGCTGTGAGAGTTAGATCAGCCGGGTGTTCACTTTGTATCTTGATGGAATAGAGCTTCACCATGAAAACTTTGCTTTGACAGGTCCTCTCACACACTGTATTCCTTCAGCTTATTCCTTCTGCAAGCTCACAGTACAGAGTTGAACATGCTTATTATTTTAATAGTGGCATTTGACCTTTCAGATGAGCTGTTTATATCAAAAAAGCTGACTTCTTCAAAAGCCCTCCCCTGCATGATTTTATTTTTTGGCTAAACTCTGATTTTTGTGAATGCTAATATGGTTCTAAGCACTTAAAAATAGCAAACAGCAATAATAATAATAATAATAATAATAATAATAGCAGTAGTAATAAGAATAATTTTGAGTGCTTAATATGTGTTGGACACTACACTAAACACTTTATAAGCATTACAAAATAAGTAATATTATGATCCCAATTTTATTGATGAAGAAAGTCTTCTCATTCTGTCTGTGCATTTCCTTCAAGGAATTGTAGTCACACCCATGCTTTCTATTATTCCCATGTACAGATGGCTCATATTTTCTATCAGCTTCTATTGGTATCCAAGTGGCATCTTGATATCTCATTTTAAAGGTCTCAAGTGCTTTCTTCCCGAGTTCCCTCTTGCAATAAATGGCACCACTATTTGTCTGCTCATCCTTGACGTACACTATTCCCACAGCTCTCCCTTAATATATCCAATCCATCATCTTTTCTTATTTATTATACTTCTATGCATATCTTCATTTGATCCCTCATATCCATCTAGTATAACGTAGCATCATTTTTACAAGCTGAACTGCCAAATACCTAACTGGGTCTACTCACAGCCACTATGTCCACATCTACTCCAGCTGGTCTATGCATGATAGCTTAAGTGATTCTTTTCAGTGCAAATCCTTTCATGTCATTTACATGCTTAGAACTCTTAAATAAATTTTCATTGTTTTTGGAACAATGACTAAGACTAACCTTTGTCTCTGGCTTCATCTCATGTTGTGGTTCCCCTAGCTTTCCATATGAGCCACATTTACCTTCTTCATATTTAACATGCTTCCTCCTACCAAAAGGACGTTGCCCATGCTGTGCTCTTTCCTTGGAACCCATTTTCTTTCCCTTTTCTCCTAGTTGACTCATACTCATCTTTAGAACTCCAATTACCACTGCATCAGGGATGTCTTTCTGGCATCACTGAAGACATCAAACCTCCCTGCTCTTAGTTCCTAAGGAACCACATATCTGTCTTTTGTGGCCGTCACCTGAGTTACAATTTTGCTATGGTCTGTTTGATTGGTTTATTAAGGTCTGTTAATGTGTTAGAAATGATGCTGTTCAAGTCTAAGTCTAAGAAATAAGAAGACTGGAAGCTTCCATTTTTGTATTTGGGAGAAAGTCATCTGCCAAGTCCCTACCACCCTGAAACTACCTCTCCTGGAAATCCGACCTAACTTCATGGAGAGGCTGCATGGAGGAGAACCAAGGCTCTTGTCTTTATAGCCTCAGAAGAGTTCCTAGTCACCAGCCAGCACGAATTTGCCAGACACATGAGTGAGACTGTCTTGGAAGTCAACCTCCCAGCTCCATTTGCGTTTCCCCTGCTAAAGCTATATAGAACACAGGCAAGCTGTCTCCTCTAAGTGCTGTCCAAATTAGAGAAGTCAGAGAAAATAACTGCTTCTTGTTGTTTTAAGATACTAAATCTTGAATTGGGTTGTTAATACATATAGTAAACAGATAACCAAATTAAGGGAAAGCAATCATTACTTCGCTGCAAGCCCAAAATGCATATCCTGAAGTTGAAGTAAATGATGGGGAAGTCAGAAGTCATGCTGGCCAACAAGGGAGTCAGTTTTAGAAGTTTGTCATGGGAGAGAAGGAGACTTTGGAACATCTGCTAGACTGGGGAGCAAATTAAGAGAGAATTGGGGAAGGATTTTAAATCAAATTTTGCTGAACATTAACAATATATAACCCTTCAGGCAATTTTATAAAGAAGATCAATAAAGAGTTAAAATATTTTATTTTAATCATATTCTTTACACAAGGCTCTATGCCAAGAGTAGACAATAAACAGAGATATAAGAGATTCCCTATATCCATAGTCATGTTCAGTACTTAGGAGCGCAATAAAAACGATGACACTGATGTATAGAATCAGCATTCAATGCCTATTCCATACACCTTCTACAATAGCTTCTTTTTTTATTTTTTATTTTTAGTCAAGTGAAAACAGCATTCTGGAAATATTAGTTTAAATGGAACTAGCCAAGTTACAATGAGAAATAGTTATGAAAAGCTGTGAACCTCTGATCAGAAGTTTGATTGTGCACAAAATAAAACTTTATTTTCTGCATCTGAAATTAAGTTTTTATTACTAATCTCCTTTCTTTGGGAGGGGAAAATTTAAGCACTTTCCATTCAGCGTCTTCCCCAACCACTTATGCTACATCAGGGTTCCTTAGAGAATTATGAAGTAGCAAATTGTATTCTTCATCTACTCCTTGTTCCAGCCTGGATTTTGGATATCAGTCCATGTAGGGCGGTGCTGAGTCATGAATCAAAGGCCTCCTCTGTCTCACAGTTCTCTATAGCATATATAGTTTCTTTTAGGAATAAGGCAAACTATTAAGCTGCTCCCAATAATACTAGGATGTACATGAAGTCTTTATATGTTTACTTGAAGTCTTTCCACTGACACACAATGCAAACATTTCTTCTGAATTTGCATCATCCTGACTCTGCAGAAACTATGATCCCAGCTGCTCATCTGAGACTGGGTTGTGCAGGTTCTCTATTTGCTCCCCAACACTATCTGAGTTTTCTACCACTGACCACCTTGGATTGGAACTCTGACTGGACAGGTCATGGGAAAGACATAATACCTCTTCATGGGAATAGACAAATATCTTCTTTTTCCTCACTGGTTCTCTTCTATTTTTTGTCTGTTCCAGAGAGTTTTGCCTAATTTTGGTTGCGGTAACCCGACATTTCATACGTTCTTGCAAGTTTTGAATTTATAGCAAACACTTTAGGTGTTAAGTCCCTCAGAGCTTACTTTTTTGAAACTTGAAATCCCAGACTCCTATAATAGAAATATTTGTTTTCTTGGTGAATGGGAGGAAGAGCAAAGAACAAAAAGAAATTGTGAAGAACAGAACCATCAATTATTAGATTAAGTTATAATCTTACCACAGTACAGTGTGTATTTCTCCATCCATTTATGTTAGTGCTCTTTCTCTTATTAAAATTTGTTCTCAGTGATGGGTTGAGCTAAAAGTTATTAAAAATATTCTTATTAATAAAGATGGATAGTGAAGCTTAAAAGAAGATTCTCAACATTAGTTTATAAAGAATAAGCCTAGCAAAAAGCTACCTTCTCTAGACTAAGAATAGTCTTCAGATTCCCAGTCTGCCATTTCCTTCGCTGTGTGAGTTTCAGCAACATTATGTAAACTTTCTGAGTTCATTTTCTTATCTGGAAAAGGGGGATTATCATTCTATCCTCCACCTAGCACTGGTGAAGGGATAAATATAAAACATACCTGAGAAATATATGAAATCTGTATGAGACATATGAAAATGGTAATCTCCTAATGCATACTAGCCATTGTGTTTATTGTGCCATAAGAAAAAGACAACTCAAAAAGTCTTTTCATTTACAAGATGTGGAGCTGCACAGAGCTCTGCTAGGCAGGGGTGATGGGCATTAGCCTCTTCTTTATCACACTGAAATGCAGCCACTTATGGGTGGAATCATGGTATGCCTCCTACTCTTTCTACCCTTCTGGGAGAGAGGAAAACAGCATTTCTAATTAAAGCGCAGCAGGAATGTGATAAGCCAAATGTAATCACCAATGTTGGAACTTCATCAGGAAACCAAGAAGAGAGAGGAAGAAAGACAAGAGACTCTCTAACAGAGGAAATCTAAAGTAAGCAATGATTTAATGTAACTCAATTCAATTTTAAATAAATACTGCAAACCTATTGCCTGACAAGCACCTTGCTGTATTCTATAGACTCTGAAGACTAGAAGCAAACATAAACCCTGTGCAAAGGTTTTGCAAGCTTTTTCGGGGTAATGATGTCTGTTTAACTAACTATCAAATAATAATGAAATTAATAAGTAGCATTAATAAAGCATTTACTATATATAAATCAATATTCTGAGCCCTTTGCTTGTTTACTTTTGTTTAATTCATAGTTATTTAATGCTTATGACACAGGTGCAATTTATTGTTTCTATTTGACATAGAAGGAAACTGAGGCACTAAATATTTAAGTAACTAGATCAAATTCATAAAACTAGTAAGTGGCAAAATTGAGATTTGAGTTGAGCACTTTCTGACTCCAGAACATTCTCTCTTCATCAATACACTGTCCTGCCAATTTTATAATTTATCGAAAAAACTAAAAGCAAACAAACAATATAATGCATGTTAAATTATATTTTATATATTACAGAGAAGGAAAAGTTCCCATCCAGATGGGAAGAGCAAGAAGGACAGTAAAATGCATTTCCATTAAAAGAGGACTTCAAAAGATGGGTCTGAAGTTTGATAGGTTAAAAACCTCAGTAAGAACATTTCAGGACATGGAGGGAATAAGTGAGTTAAGTTATGGGAGCAGGAAAGTATAGGGCATATCAGGGGTAAAGTAAGGGTTCCACTTTAGAGAAAGTGTCTAAGTTAAAAACGGGACATACTAGGAGATGATTTTGCAGACAAAAATGGGAACCCTAATAGATCCAAGTAAAAAAATCTGTTTTCTGTAACTAATGGGTGGTGGGTTATAGACTGAAATATAGGAAGTATCAAATGTAGAATGATTTCATGTCTTTACTCACAGCTATTTCTTTTCGTAGACAAGGAGGTTAAAAAAAAGGAAAACAAACTTTTAAAAAGTAGTAGAATCTCTTTTTCAAATGAGGTATCTTGTAGAAATGCCATGGAACATAGAGCTATGCTATTTAAGAGAAGCAATGGAGAAAGGAAGCATAAATCTGTCTGCTTCGCTTCTTCTCCTTCTGCTCCTTGCCTAAATCCCAGAGCACTGAGGAATGTTTCTGAAAAATACAAAAGCTAACTTGTGACACTGGTGTCACCAAACAGCATCTAATAATATATTAGATGTATGATGCTTAACTCTTCCTTTATTTTTTCTCATTTCTCCCCCTTTCCTTCTTTGTATCTTATCTACTTATACATAGTTTTCTTTCTTTCTGTCCCTTCTATTTTTTCGTTCTTGAGCTGCTCACTAAAGACAGTGGTCACTTTATTGCAATCCTAGGCAAAAACTATCAGAGAAAGTTCCTGATCCATTGACCCCTAAGTGTTGGCTGTTGCTACACATTTTAATATTGAATTAGAAGCAATAATTTTTCTATAATCTGCTAAATTCTGCCAGAGTGAATGTGCCATTTCAGCATTAATATTTACCGGCTTACAAGAGAAGAAGCGAATGATGTCCATTAAGCTTGAAATTTCCAATTCCACCTAGATCAGATTTGTATAGACAAGGTGGGCTTGTCAGATTAAATTAGAGATTTTGGAATAGATTTTATTTGGCCACTCCATCTAAAAAAATCTTAACAGTGTTTATTCAATCATTAAACTTGCATTTGCTATAGGCACGCTGTGGGTAAGGACTTTCACAAGACATCCAGGGCATAATGATGTATTTTAGGTTTCCCCTGACCTCCAGACTCTTACCTAGGGAAACTTTTCCACAATCACATACTGGGGGAGAAAGACCATATTCTTCCAAATCAGTTAGTATTGCTAACTGCAGCAGTTTTAAAGATCTGGATAGATTGCATACATTTGACATGAAAGCAGCAATTCGTATCTGTTTTGAAGATAGACCATGGTAAACTATATTGACAGGCTTCCCACATTTGGATTATTTTTCTGGGATGCATAAATATGTGGCCTGAATATAGACTTATCTAGAGTGATGCTGTGTTGAATACTTGCAATTTCCAATCACTATATAATGACTAAAATTCAACATAATCATTAAAAACTGTTAATATTAAGTATTTTATGTAGAATCATCTAACACTACTATAAATATTTAGACATATAAGAAAAAGTATAGTCAGTAAATTGACTTTTCACATTTTTCAATCAGAAAATAATTTCCCAACCCCTGTATTCTGCAGAAAAATCCAATTTAAAGAATTATAAAAGTCTTTGAACCAGGATGAGTGGGTAATTAGAGCATTCACATTTTCTAAGACAGAAAAGAACTAGTTCTGCACAATGAAATTATATAATCTTGTTATCTCTGAAGTTGTTTTTAAATGGATTGTTGTCATTCTGAATTGTTATTGGGACTGATTCAAGTAAGAATTTCCTGGTGTTATGAAATCAGAATGAAGACGAAAACACTTTCTCTTAATTGCACCTACAAAGATATATTATGGGGAGTTCAAATGCAAGAATGGGTGTTTATTCCCATAAATATAGTAAAACTTCCAATGCATCTGATCAATATTCATGTTAAGTAACCTTTCCCTTGTTCCCATATTGCCTTGTTTCTATCAAATTTGAATAAAGTAGGCTTTTTCCCTATGATCCTGTTGAAGCACAAGGTAGTGTCACCAGAACTCATCTATAAAAATTGATTTATTTTTCAGTTGAATTACCAAGCAGTGGACTAAATATTATATATCAGAAGAGTGAAAAAATCACCTGATATTGTTAATGCAGTCCACTAAGATAAGAGATCACATTGACTATCTATGAGTCAGTTGCCTGTGACAATTGAAATTGCCAAATCAACACACAAAGTGTCCTTGCCATTTAGCAGACAGTATCAGGGAACGTAGTTATGTGGTTCTTCTCCTCAGATGGGAAACATAAGCTATATATTATATATGGAATTGATTTGAATGAAAGATGCCAGTAGTCTCTTCCATAGAATTTCACATAGAAAATGTACCATATAAAATAAAATCAGGTTTTGTCCACAGGTCCTGTTACATATTACCATTTTCTTTTTAGCTCCATTACCAAGATTTTATACTCATAATCCTTGCCTGTTTTTCAAAGTTTTCTGAAATAGTTAACATTTCATACTGTGTTTCAAGAAAAGCTCTAAAAAAATCTAAGCATTTCTCTTGCAGAAGCAAGTGTATATGATTCAGAATAATTAGATTTAAGTCCTGATTCTGTCTCTTACTAATTCGGTGGTCTTGGGCAAGTTAGTTATACATTCAGAATCTTTGCTTGCTTTTCTGTTTAAAAGGAATGCGAATAATACATTCAATACTTAATATATGACATTGTGGGGCAGATAAATGAAAAAAAAGGTAAGCATCTGGCAAATTGTAAAACACTAGGAAAAGATTTCACCCTATATTTGTCAAGTCAGTGTTAGTGCCAGAGGCATGAGCTATGGAGTCAGACTAACCTGACTTTGAGTGTTGGCTACTGCCTCTTAGTAGAAATAGGACAATTTACTTAATTTCTCAGCCTCTGTTTCTCCAACTGTAAAATGAGAAAAGTAATACCTACTGTTGGGGATTGACTCATGTCCTCCGCAAAAGGCATGATCAGGTCCCAAGCCCTGGTCCTGTGGGTGTGAACCTATTTGTAAATAGGACCTTTGAAGATGTTATTAGTTAAGCTGAGCCCAACTGAATGAGGGTGGGCCTAATCCAATACGGCTGAAGTCCTTATAAGCAGAGGAAATTGGACATGGAGAGAGGAAATTACAGGGAGCCGCCAGAAGCTGGACATCAAAGCAACCCAGAGGAGAAAGGAGAAGACATCTCCACCTTCACTGCCATGTGACAGAAAAGCCAGGAACCTCAGAGATTGCTGGCCAGCCAGAAGATACCCTGGAAGGAAGCAAGGCTTCTAGCCTCTGAAACTGTGAACCAATAAATTCCTGTTGTTGAGCCAACCCATTGTAAAGTGTTTGTTTTAGCAGCTAGGAAACTAAAACAAGTCCCTCACTGAGTTTTTCTGAAGGTTACATAATGGAATGTATGAAAAGCTTTTAGCAAGGTGTAAGAGACAGAAGCCCTCAAAAATGATCATTTTTGTTTCCCTAATTATATTAGTCTCATTATTGTTACCTTACAATTCAGGGCAGAGTTAACTATGGTTGCACACATATAATGACAAGTAAAAAGATCCAAATTTAATGGAATTTAAGCTTTCCGATAGTGAAAAGAAATGTACTAAGATGTTTGCTGATTTATAAATGATATGATACCCAGAGACTGAGAAGCTAAACAGAACTTTTTGAAGTCAAAGAATGCTGGAAAGGTAAACATTGGGATTCAAGGCTCTTCAGTAAGGGCCCAGGATTTCAGGGGAGTCCTAAGGGCAGGACATGAAGAAATTATACAAAAACCCAGCATCCGATTATCTGAATCTGAGACTGAAGTAAGGTATAAAGTGATATGCCTTTATCTTGCTCTTTGACAGCAATAAAATTAAATCCTCAATGGAGAAAATATCATCATCATGATGATCTATAATTTCAATGGATAATTTTTAGTATTCAGTCAAAAATTATCAAGGAAACAGGACCAAAAAAAAAAAAGATAAAATAACACATACAATTGAAACAGACACAAAGATAATTCAGCTATCAAAAGCATCAGATATTGTCTTTAAATTAACTGCGATGAAAATGTTTAAGAAAACTGATGACGAGAGAAAGTCAACACAGAACAGGAACAGAGAAAACATAATGAAAGGAAATTCTAGAATTAAATAATATAAAAATTGACATTAAGTTTGCAATAAATGGGGTTAATACCAGATCAGACACAGCAGTTATTTGATTTAGTAAATTGGAAAACATCAGCATAAAACATGGAAATACAAATGGGAAAATACAGAAAAGAGGCATAGAACAAAATAAGCGGTAAAAACTTTTATCCAAAATATATGAAGATCCTCTACAAATCAATATGAATAGAAAGAAAATCCAATAGAAAATTGGGCAAAAACCTGCTGGGAAGCAACATAAATATTTTCCTATTTCTGCAAAGCAAGCTTGCAGAGGAAGGAAACTGGAACTATGGTTAATGGGCACACCTTGTAAGTTGAAATATGATAGAATAGATAGTGAGAATACCAAAAGGAACTAACTCCCTGAAGGTAATAAAACTTCAAACTGGGATGAAATCTGGAATTATGGAAATGCTTAATGGGTAATACACCTGAAGATGCTTGCTTGTTTCATTTCCCACCCCCTTCTAACTCCCATGTACTTGTTTATATTCCAAAAGGTAAAAGCTGCCCCTTTGGATTCCAAAGAGTATTTGATTAGTGGTTTGGGTTCTTCTCATTTCTCTGAACAAGAGGGTGGGAGCTGGGCAGGATACACATGAACTCCTACTGTTTTTATTTTAGGTTCCTCTCTAGTGGCATTAAAATACTTTCATTTGTTCAAATGCAGGTCTACCTGTCTGTCTGATTCTCTTTACATTTCACCAGAAGGTAGAAAGAATGGGGAATGTGGAACTGATGTGGTTATTGCTATATGTAATAATATTCTGTCCCTACTCTGAAAACTCAAATTTCCTTTTAGGATAATATGAACACATATAGATATTAAAAACTTATCAGAATTTACCTTACAAAATACCTATTTACAAAAGAGAATGTCGAAATGGCCAATAAACATACGAACATGTTCTCAACCTCATTAGTCATAGGGAAACACAAGTAAAAACTACAATAAGCTATCACTACATACCCACCAGAATGGTTAATTCCAGGTGTACTGGTGAGGTTGTTGGATAATTGGAACTGGTAAAAGTGTAAAAACTGGTAAAACTGTACATTTGAATAACTACTTGGGAAAGCTGGCAGTACCTAATAAAGCTGAATATAGGTATCGCCTCTGGTGCTTAGTATACTCCCTACAAAAACGTGTATAAACACGCATGCACAAGTGCTTATTGTATATTGTGACATTCAAAGCAGCCTCAATGTCTTGAATTAATAGATAAAATGCAGCATCTCTTACACTCAATAAAATGTCAACAAGGATGCAGCCAAGGACAGGTACAAAAATTATCAAACGAGAAGTATTCATAATTATTCCCAAATGCAAACAAGTTACACATCTATAAAAATGCACTGGAAAAATATGATGTAGTCATACAATGGAAAACAGTTCAGCAATGAAAATGATGGACCACTATGTGTGATTTTATAGTTGGTTCTCGACAACATAACGTTGATCAATAGAGGTCAGACAAAATGGTACACATTGCGTGATACTATTTATATGATTGTAAGAAATAAGCAAACTATCTATAGTAAAAGAAGTTGAAATGGTATTTACCTTAAGGGAACAGGGGAATAGTTGCCGAGAAAGAGTAGAATGGTGCTTGTGATCTATTTTATTAACTGGAAGGTGATTATGCTAATGTGTTCATTCTGTGAAAATCTATACACCCGAATCCTTAAAATTTCTGCATTTTTCTGTATGTAAGTTATACCTCACTTTTCAAAAAAACTTTATATAATTTGCAAAATTGAAATCTTACATTTTAGAAGAAAATAGTTTAATAAGCCATTAGGCTTACATTATTTTGCATCATTTTTATTGAAAGGAAAATTAAACTTTTTTCCAACTTTCTGATATTTAATAACTTTTAGCATATAAAATATTAAAGCAATTTCATTAAAAAAATTCAATGCCTCCTTTGAACTAATTTTTTCCATTAATTTGTAGCCAGTTTATGCTAATTTGATCTACAAATTTTGGTTTGTTGAGGAGACAAAGGATGTTTCCAGTGTTTTCTAGAGGCAGAGAGAGTCAGAATGACAAGTGACCTTTATGATTTCAACACAGTCTAGTTACACTCCATTATTTGAGATTTGCTACAACTCTCATATATTTCTTCTCTTCACAAAAAAATTTTATCTTTACATAGGATGGTAAATTCAATGGCAAAATATGAAATTCCATTTCTATAAGTGGAACCCCAAAATGATTTCCTTGTAGATGAGAGGTTCTTTGCTATACTACTTCAATCGAACTGCCCCAGAACTCCGCTGATGAGTAATAGGACCAGAATTCCAACTCAGTCTATCCATCTCTGCAGCCCATATTGTTTTTATATATTGCCTCCAAGTCAATTTAACTTCAATTATGAAACTTGTCAAATCCAAATGTGGAAATCATCATCTAGAGGCTCTTACAATATAGTTTCATTCTAAGGTAGGTTTTAGCTCTCATTAAACAGTATTATATGGACAAGTAGGAACAGACCTTATCACTACAGCTAGTGATATGCTAAAAGCTATCACACAGTGTTTGGGGGGAACATAAGTGAAAATCTCCTAAATATCACCTCCCAGTGATGTGAAAGTGCCAGCAAACCAAGAAGCTTGTCATCATTTTTCTTCAGCAATGTATGTATGATAATCTAGGACCTTTTTCTTTAAGATATATGCATATCAGCATAAAGAAGGATGAATAACATAGACTTGCCCTGCTCAATGCCTTTTATGTAGCCTTTTTCATATGTATTTCTTCCTAAATCTATTAGGGAATAACCCATTTCATCAAGGACATGGTTGTGATTGGTTTCCTAAAGATAAGGCAGGGTTTGTAATAAAATTGCACCAGAGACCCATCATCTGACCCCAAGGAAAAATAAAATGGCTAAGAATCTTGCCCGAAGAATATAATAAAAGGGTCAGAACACAAATTCTTTCTTGCCAGAATAGTAACAGAGGTCTCTTATGGTTTATGACCTTTTCTTTTCCAAGCATTACTAACCTCCTGGTCCCAGGATCCTAAGAGTCATTGAAGTTTCTGGCATTAAGGCAAAGATTTGAAAGCAGAGCAAGTAGTAATAAGTGACTTTGGTTCAGGTTTTTCACTCTTAAAGGGAGGAAGAGGGCATATAGATCCCTTTGACCATACTCTGCATCAAGTCTATAGAACTTCTGTCTTCCTTTGATTAAAAAAAATAGTGGGAATGTAAAATGGCACAGCCACTGTTGGAAGCAATATGGTTCCTCAAAAAGTTAAGTACAGAATTTACCATATAACTCAGCTATTCCACTTCTGTGTGTATACCCAAAGAAAGTGAAAACAGGGTCTGAAAAAGATACTTCTATACCAGTGTTTACAGCCACATTATTTGCAATAGGCAAAAAGTGGAAATAAAAAGTGTCCATCAATGAACAAATAGATAAACAAAATGCACTCAAGGGAATATTATTCAACCAAAAGAAATAATGAAGTTCTGAGACATGCTACAATGTGGAAGAACCTTGAAAACATTATACTGAGTGAATTTAGCAAGACACACAAGGAAAAATGTTGTATGATGTCACTTTAAGAGATGTCTAGAAATAGCAAATCTACAGAGACAGAAAGCAGATTAAAGATTACCAGAGGATAGGGAGAGAGGGGAAGATGGAGTGTATGTTTGGTGGATATGGAATGTGTGTACATAAAATTAACTTAAAACACTAAAATTGTGGACTAGCCCAGTGAGGGATGGCACCCCTAAATTTAGCTGACTAAATCTAACAGGAAGTGTAATGACCTAGGAAAGATGGAAGGCAGCATTTTCAGATTGTTCTCCTATCAGGAAATGATTACATGAAATGGAAAACAAAAGAAAGACACAATGCACTTGTATACAGAGCTACAAGGCCCAGCATAACAATAAGACTATTTCTCTG
>PVKH010009450.1:0-18815 GCA_004027955.1 Chaetophractus vellerosus
CTGCCCTGCCCGTGGCGGCTTTTGCCTGTCCGTGGCAGCTTTTTGCCCTGCCCACGGCGGCTCCGGCCCGCCCATGGCGGCTTGCCATTCTCAAGGCGGTCTGCCCGCTAGGAGAGGTCCCCGGGAACCGAACCCAGGGCCTCCCATGTGGTTTCCCAGCGAGCTCTTTATCCACTGAGCTATCTAGCCGGGCCCCCCGTATGACATTATAACATGTCATACTTGCATGGCTAGTTACAAACATTCTTTCGTGCTTTCATCTTTTCTATTCATTTCCAAAGATTAACACATGTTTTTTTATGAATTCAACAAAAGTTAACCCTCAGCTTTCCATTTTCTAACTTCATTCTATTTTCTGGTGGCCCATATTAAAGGTATTAACTCCCTTACTTTACACAATATATTTAGTTCATAATAACACAATCATACAGTATTTGTCCTCTTGTGTCTGGCTTGCTTCACTCAACATAATGTCCTCCAGGTTCATCCATGTTGTCATATGCTTCATGACTTCATTTCTGCTACAGCTGCATAATATTCTGTCATGTGTATACACCACAGTTTGTTTATCCATTCATCGCTCATGTTCACATGGGTTGTTTCCAACTTTTGGCAACCGTGAATAATGCCACTCTGAACCTCAGCCTGCAAATGTCTGTTCATGTCACTGCTCTCAGTTCTGGGTATATACCCAGTAGTGGTATTGCGGGTCACATGGCAAGTCTGTATTCAAGTTCCTTAGGAACTGCCAAACAGTCCTCCACAGTGGCTGTATCATTCTACAGTCCCACCAACTGTGAAGAAGTGTTCCTGTCCCTCCACATCCTCTCCCACACTTGCAGTTCTCTGTCTTTTCAATAGTGCCCATTCTGATAGGTGTGAAATGATGTCTCATTGTAGCTTTGATTTGCATTTCCCTAATCGCTAGTGATGTTGAGCATTTTTTTTTTCATGTGCTTTTTCACTATTTGCATTTCTTCCTTGGACAAATGTCTATTCAGGTCTTTTGTGAATTTAAAAGAAAAGATTTATTATTTTTTAAATTATATATCCCCCCTTTTCTGCTTGTTCTCACTGTGTTCATCTTCTGTGTTCTTCTGTGTCCGCTTGTCTCCCCCCTGCTGCAGCAACCCGCTGAGTCAGCTCACTGTGCGGCAGCTTGCCTTGCCCGCGGCAGCTTTGCCCTGCCTGCAGCGACTTGCCTTCTCAAGGCAGTCTGCCTGCTCGAGGAGGCCCCAGGAACCGAACCCGGGGCCTCCTGTGTGGTAAACCGGCACCCTACCAACTGAGCTACAGCCGGCCCCAGAGATTTATTATTTTTATTTATTTATTTCTCCCCACCCCCTCATTGTTTGCAATTGCTGTGTCTGTTTGTTGTGTGCTGGTCTTCTTTTCAGGAGGTACTGGGAACTGAACCCAGGACCTCTGATGTGGGAGGGAGGCACCTCCACTCCCTGCTTTATTGTGTTTCTCATTATGTTTTCCTCATGTCTCTTGTTGCGTCATCTTGTTGCACCGGCTCGCTGTGCCTGCCTGTCGCGTCAGCTTGCTGTCTTGCTAGTCTTCTTTAGGAGGCACTGGGAACTGAACCTGGGACCTCTCATGTGGTAGCCAGGAGTTCAATTGCTTGAGCCACATCCACTTCCCTTGCCCATTTTTTAATCAGGTCATTTGTCTTTTTAGTGTTGAGTTGTAGAATATCTTTTTATATTGTGAATATTACACCCTTATCAAATATGTGATTTCCAAATATTTTCTTTCATTGAGTTGGCTGCTTTTTAACCCTTTTGACAAAGCTCTGGGAGGTGCAAAAGTGTTTTGCCCTTTTTGGAGGAAGCCCCGGTTATCTATTTTTTCTTTTGATGTTCATGCTTTAGGTGTAAGGTCCAAGAACCATCACCTACCACAAGGTCTTAAAGATGTTTCCCTACATTTTCTTAGTATTTTATGGTTCTGGCTTTTGTATTTAGAACTTTGATCAATTTTGAGTTGATTCCTGTGTAGGGAGTGAGATAGGGGTCCTCCTTCATTCTTTCCGTTATGGATATCCAATTCTCCCAGCACCATTTGTTGAAGAGACTGTTTGTCCTGTAAACACGGAGTTGATAAGTTGTCAAAAACTAGTTGGCCATAGAAGTGAGGGTTTATTTCTGGATTCTCAATTCTATTCCACTGATCAGTGTGTCTATCTTTATGCTAATACCATGCTGTTTTGACCACTGTGGCTTTGTAATATGTTTCAAGGTCAGGCAGTGAAATTCCTCCCGTGCTGCTCTTCTTTTTAAAAATGCTTTTGGCTATTTGGTTGCACTTTCTCTTCCAAATGAATATGGTAATTGCCTTTTCAATTTCTATAAAGTAGGGTGTTTGAATTTTAGTTTGTACTGCATTTAACCTATAAATCAATTTGAGTAGGATTGACATCTTCACAATATTTAGTCTTCCAATCCGTGAACATGAACTGTTTTTCCATTTGTTTGTCATCTTTGATTTCTTTTAGCATTTTTTTGTCGTTTTCTGAATATAGGTCTTGTACCTATATTTGGTTAAATTGGTTCCTAGATATTTAAGTCTTTTTGTTGTTATTGTAAATGGATTTTCCCCCTGATTTCCTCCTCAGATTATTCAATACTAGTGTACAGAAGTATTATTAATTTTTGCGTGTAGATCTTGTATCCTGCCAGTTTGCTGAACTCATTTATTAGCCAAATTAGCTTTATAGTAAACATTTCAGAATTTTCTAAATATAGGATCATGTCATTGCAAATAGTGAGAGTTTTACTTCTTTTCCTATTTGGATATCTTTCTCTTTTTTTTTTTTCTTATCTCATTGCTCTAGCTAGAACTTCTAGAACAATATTGAGTAATATCTCTTTATCTCTGATGTTTGACATCTCAGTAGGATGTGTCTCGGGGGAGATCTATTTGGATTTATTCTGATTGGGGTACCCTCTGCTTCTTGGACATGTAAATTCATTTCTTTCATGAGAATTGGGAAATTTTCAGCCATCATTTCCTCAAATACTATTTCTTTCCCTTTTCCCTTCTCTTCTCCCTCTGGAACTCCCATGACAAGAATGTTGTTGCATTTTGTGTTATCATTCAACTCCCTGAGCCCATGCTCAATTTTTCCCATTCTTTTCTCTCTCTGTTCTTCTCTCCAATTTCAGCTGTTCTGTTTTCTGTACCACTTATTCTTTCTTCTGCCATTTCAGGTCAGCTCTTGTATACCTGTAATGTGTTTATCTCCCCTATCATGTTTTTCATTCCTGTAGCACTTTGATATTGTTTCTGAATTCCAAAAATAAATATTAGATTTTGTTTGTAAACTGGTATGTTCCTCTGGGTATATTTGATTGTATTCAATTCAGAGGTTTCACTTTTACTTGATTACATTATGACTAGGGCTTTGATTTGGCCATGTCAGTAGGACACTGGGAAAACGACATGGTAGAGGAGAGAGTCTGAGTTTTGATGGTGGAGCCCCAGGAAGTAAATACACAGAGAAAGAGAAGACAGAAGCAGGTACGCAGGAAGAGAGAGTGCTCCATAGACACAACCCTGGGAAGAGAGATGAGCCTGATAGTCTATAGCTGTACTTGTGAAGAGAACTGAGCAGCTGAGTAGAAAGGAAACAAGCCCTGGGGAGACAGACAAGCCTTATACCAGCCTACAGTTGAGACTGGAAGAAGATGGGACTACAGAGCCTTAAGGGGAAAGAAGGAAGGCTGAACCCTCAAAAACATCACCTGCCATCTTTCTCCAACACATAGCCAGTGACTGTGGGTGAGAAAGTACCTCTTATGATACCTTGAGTTGGGCCCTTTAGGGTCTTGTGATTGTAAGCTTCTACCCCAAATAAATACCCTTTATAAAAGCCATCAGATTTCTGATATTTTGCATCAGCACCCCTTTGACTGACTAATACAATTCCCATGAGATCTGTTACATTTCTGTTCTGGTTTTCAACTTCTTCTTTGTGTTTGCTCAATGTCTTCTTGATATTGTTTATCTCTTTAGCCATGTTGCCTTTCAACTCATTAATTTGATTTTGGAAATATGTATGAATCTCATTGACTAGTAGGCTCAAATTCTATGTCTCATCTGGGGCTTTGATATATTCCTTTGCTTGGGCCATTTTTTCCATTATCTAAGTATGGCTTTTAATTTTTTGCTGATGTCTAGACATCTGATTATGATGGTAAGTTTACTAAGATGCTCAATTTCTCTCTCTTTCATAGGGATTTAGTGGCAGGAGGCTGTGTATTACTGCTGTTCTTTGATTCTTGGTTAAACCTGGTCTAGGAGTTAAGGATTGTCCCTGTTAGTTGCTCAAATCTGGGTCCTGGACCATGTAATAGGTTGTAGACCTGCTTCCAAGGGCCTTGGGGAGCAAGATTGTAAAGGCCAGAAAAAGCCTCTTACTTAGTTTCCTTGCATGCACTTCCTTGGTATGCCAGCATATGGCACACTTTGGCAGCCCTCAGTTCAATGTCTGGTCAGAGTGTGTTTGCTGCAACACAGACGGGATCAATGTGACAGAAGATCCTGCCTGGAGGCTAAAAGCTTCATAATTCAAACTTTCTCAGGTTGTTTTCCAACCTTTGCTGGCAGCTCCCTCTTTTCCTGGGTAGGAAATAATTCCACTCCCCTTTGCATCCTCAACAACCAGTCCTGATAAGTAGGAAGGGTGTTTGAGAGAGTTGGCTCTCTTTAGTCCCTTGCCAGCTCCCAAGGCAAACAATGGCATGGCCCCACCCAGCCTAGAAGGGCTCGTGGAGCATGGCTGACCAAATCTGTGGGTCAAACACTGAGTCAGCCTTAGGCTGTGCTCCTCTTTCTCCTATTCCCTGGGTAAGTGGATCCCTGGGGACCCCCCTCAGTCTGTAGCAGCCAGCCCCAAGACCTGAGAATTCAAAATGTCTATGGGGTGGGGGAGGGTGCCAGCAGCTCTAGCTGCAGCTTTAACTCACAGTTTTGCGGTTGCAATTCTTTTCCTTTGTCCCTCTCTCTTCTGGGCGGTGTCCAGCCTTCTCCTGGTGTCCTAAACCCTAGAAGATTTTTTCCAGGCCATTTCTGCCTGACCTCTAGCTATTTTTCCAGGAGAGGAGAAAGTCCTGCGTCTTTCTAGTCCGCCATCTTCCCGGAAGTAAAATAAACCTCCCAAAGCCATTTGTTTATTTGACCTCTTGTGAACTTGCTCCCAGGGAGTGTCTGCCAAATGTTTTAACATTCCTGCTACCTGAAGGGATGGATAACTGTTAAAGCAAAAAATAGAATAACCAAGAAGCTTAAAAGGAAAAGGTGGGAGTGGGGCTTCCTGATCAAGGTGGCAGAGTGAGATGCTTCAGTGCTCTATCCCACCATAGAAGCTTTGAACAACCAGCAATAACCAGCAGAAATATTTTTCTCAAAACTCCAGAAAATAGTTAAAAGATTTCAGTAAAAAGGCAAGCACCAAATTAAGAAAAAGGCTACTTAAAAGCAGTAGGATCTCATGGTGCTCTGGCTGGCCCCTCCTCTAGCCCCCACTCACTTGGCAAGGAGCCAGCCACACTCCCAGTGTGGATCCCTGGTTCCGGTTTCAGAGGGGGTAAAGGAATGGTCATGCATGAACTGGGAACACATATGTGTGGCCCAATCTACCTGGTAGTGGCCTGAGAGGTTCACCATCCTAGTACTTGCTCTTGCCCTAAATGCTGTGGGAGAGCAGTCAGGCCATGCTGCCTGGGGTAAGAGATTGCTGTCTGTAGGACACAGAGTGCAGTGCTGGACCGTGAGGAAACCGTTTCTTGGTGGGGGTGGGGGGCATTTAAAACTGTAAAAATGAGGAAATTCCTAGGGCTGCAAACACATGCCTAGGACAAGAACATGCACAGAAAGGATGAGGCCCCTAGGCTTTGTCTTGGAGCTATGCTCTAAACTCATTGTGTGGATAAGCCCTGAAGGAGAGCACTGTACAGGTCAATCTGCAAAGACTGAGAAAGATGTTTTCCTTCCTTCCTTCCTTCCTTCCTTCCTTCCTTCCTTCCTTCCTTCCTTCCGTCCGTCATTTCTTTCTTTTTTCTTTCATTTCTTTTCTTTTTGTTAGCTCCTGGTGATCAAGGAAAGCTCTATCATAACACTAACAGGATATAAGCCTAAGGAACAGACACCTCAGAGTCTAAATTCCAGTGATAACACATTAAAATACCAAAACGTCCAGGTATCAACAAAATATTACAAAACATACAAAGAAACAGGAAGCAATGGCCCAAGTAAAGGAGAAGATTAAAGTATTAGAAACCATTAATGCAGAGGACCATCTGGGACATACTGGCCAAAAACTTTTAAAAACTGGCCCTAAATATGCTCAAAGTGTTAGAGGAAAACATGGGTAAATAGCGAAAGGAACTCATGAAAACAAGAGGTGAACATAAAGAGAACATGAATGGAGAGATGGAAAGTATGAAAAGTAATCAAGCACAGCTGAAAGACCATGGTAACAGAAGTTAAAAAATTCCCCAGAGGGTTTCAACAGCAGATTGGAGCTGGCAGAAGAAAGAATCAGATAACTTGAAGATAAAACAACTGAAATCATCCAGTCTGAAAAGGAGAAAGAAGAATGAAGAAAAGTGAACAGAACCTGAGGAACCTGTGTGATACCATCAAGCACACCAATATATGCCTTGTGGGAATCCTAGAAGGAAAAGAAAGAGAGAAAAGGGCAAAGAGAATAGTAAAAAATAATGACTGAAAACTTCCCTCAATTTAATGAAAAACATGAATATACACATTTATGATGTTTAGGCTAATGTATCAACTCAGCCAGGTAATTGTGCCCAAACTCATAAAACACCTTCACTGGACTCTTATTGGAGCCCCTGGTTTGCAGCCTGCCTGCAGAACCTGGACTTGTGCATCCCCATGGTCATGTGAAAGACTCTTATAAAATCTCATACTATTTACAGCTATCTCCTGTTGATTCTGTTTCCCTAGAGAACCCTGACTAATAAAACATCCAAGATGCTTAACAAACTCCAGATAAGATAAACCCAAATAAACCCACACCGTGGCATATTAAAATCAAACTGTCAAATCCCAATGATAAAGATTTCTGAAAGCCACAAGAGAGAAACAACATGTCATGTACAAGGGTGCCTCAAGAAGATTGTCAATTTCTCATTAGAAAGCATGGAGGCAAGAAGGCGGTGAGAAAACATATTTAACTTGCTGAAAACAAAAAATTGCCAACAAAGAATTCTGTATCAGGTGAATTGTATTTCAAAAGTGAGAGTAAGATTAAGACTTTCCCAGATAAACAAAAGCTGAAGGAGTCTGTCACCACTAGACTAGCACTACAAGAGATGCTAAGGAGAATTCTGCAGATTGAAAAACCACTAGACAATTAGATCGAAGCCTCATGAAGAAATAAAGATCTCCAGTAAGGATAATGACATTTTTGGCTTGTAACTTCACTTTTTACTTCCTACAGGAGCTAAAAGACAAATGAATAAAATGTAATGACAATTCAGTGGTTTTAGACTCCTAATGTATAAACATATAATTTGTGACAAGAACTATATAAAGTTGGGGGATGGAGGAGTAAAGGAACTTAGTTTGTGTGAGCTATTGAAGTTAAGTTGGTGTCAAAGCAAACGATATTGTTATAGATTCAGTATGTTAAATTTAAGCTCCATGTGGCAGTTTGGCATTGTTCATGAATTCCAAAAATAGATATTGGATTATTTTTGTAAACTGGTCTGTACCTGGGCATGATTAAATTATGATTAATTTGATTGGGCCATGTTAGTAAGACTCACAGAGAAAACCACATGGCAGAGAAGAGAGTGGGAGTTTTGAGCTGGAGCCTGGGAAGTGAACACATAGGAGAAGAACACAGAGGAATAGAGATGGCTCCTTAGACATGGCAGAAGTCCCAGGGAGAGAGACAGAGCCATTCGCCTGATAGTTTACAACTGGCCTTGTGGAGAGAGCACAGCAGCTGAGTCCAGAGAGAAACGGGCCCCAGGAAGAGAGGAACCCAAGAAGCCTGAATTCTTGACAGACGTTGGCAGCCATCTTGCCCCAACACATGGCAATAGACTTTGGTGAAGGAAGTGACTTATGCTTTATGGCCTGGTAACTATAAGCTTCTACCCTAAATAAATACTCTTTATCAAAGCCAACAGATTTCTGGTATTTTGCATCAGCACCCCTTTGGCTGCCTAACACACCCCCTGACAACTATAAATAAAATACTGGAGAATATGCAAGCTCATAGAGAAATTAGAGCACAAGTTGCCAGGTGCTAGGGCAGAAGGAATGGGAAGTTAATGCATAATGGGTGAAGAGTTTCTTTTTGGAGAAATGGGAAAGTTTTAATAATAGAAGGTAGGGAGAGTACTGCAATGTTATGAATGTGATTAATCTCATTGAATGGTATGCTTGGAATTGGTTGAGATGGGGAAGTTTGTGTTGTTTATATATACCCACAATTTAACAAAAGAAAGAAACTAAAGAGAAAATGAAAATACATTGTTTATACATGATCCTGGAAGGGATTTAGGAAGGGAGGAGAGAAAAATTCAAAAGGACATTATCAGGACATAAATTGAAATACAGACTGTAAGCTTTATATTTCTTAAGCTTGATAACTGCACTTTAAGTGGCATGGTGGCTTGGAGTTATGTACCCAACAAAAACATGTTCTTAATCCTAGTTTATTCTGGTGTGGAAAAGTTCCAATAACTGGAATGAAAAAATTCACTAAAGGGACTCAACAGATTTGAGCAGGCAGAAGAGAGAATCAGAAAAAGCATGTGTGTGCTCAATTGAGACTATCTCATCTGAAAAACAGAACAACAAAAAAAGAAAATATATGGGCAGAGCCTCAGAGACCTGTGGAACACCGTGATGTGTACTAACATAGACTTAATGGCAGTCCCAACAGGAAAGGTGAGAGAAAAGGGGGCAAAAAGAATGTCTGAAGAAATGCTGGCTGAAACTTCTGAAATTTGATGAAGACATGAATCTACACATCCAAAAAGCTCAATGAATTCTAACTAAGATAAACTCAAAAGGAGACATACAAAGACACATCATAATCAAGCTGTAGAAATCCAAAGACAAAGAAACCTTGAAAGCACCAAGAGAGAAGCAACTAGTCACATACAAGGGATCCTCAATGAGATTAACAGATGATTTTTATTTCTCATCAGAAACCATGGAAGCTGGAAGGCAGTGGGGTGACATACTCAAAGTGCTGAAAGGAAAAACCTGTCAACCAAGAATTCTAATCTGTCACAAATGAAGAAATTAAGATAAACAATAACTGAGATAGTTCATCCTTAGCATACCAACCCTACAGGAAATAGTAAAGGATTCTTTCAGGCTGAAATAAAAGGACCTTAGAGAATAACTTGATTCTACATAAAGAAATAAAGAGCACCAGTAAATGTAAGAGTATAGGTAAATATAAAAGGCAATATAAATGTGTTTTTCATTTGTGACACTTTTCTACTCCTAATTTAAAAGACAACGGTATAAAGCAATAATTAGAAATAGAAATTGATAGACACATAGTGTATAAAAATGTAATTTGTAATAATAATAGCATAAAAGAGGGGGGAATGGAGCTTTTTATACTAATGAAATTTTATACTAATGAAACCAAATTACATCATTATAAATTAAAATGTAATGGCAAGGAGCTGCTGAATACCGCATGGACTGCGATTTCTGGTGGGCCGAGGTGCAAAGACACCAGGGCAAAAAACTGCCAACCGAGAATTCTAGATCCAGAAAAACTGTCTTTCAAAAATTAGGAAAAGATTAAGCTATTTCCAGATAAACAAAAACTGAGGGAGTTCATCACTTCTAGACCAACCCTACAAGAGATGCAAGGGTTCTGCAAGTTGAAAGGAAAGGATAATAGACAATAGATCAAAGATGAGTGAAGATGTAAATATCTCTAATATGGGTAAATATAAATGCCAGTACTGTGTATTTTTTTTTGTTTGTAACTACACCTCTCACTTCCTGTAGGACATAATGGAAAATGCATAAAACATAATGATAAGTCAATCACTTGGGACTCATAGTGTATAAACATATAATTTGTGACAAGAATTACATAAAGGCGGTGAAATGAAAGGATATAGGGACATAGTTTGTGTATACTATTGAAGTTAATTTTATTTTATTGAAATTAAACTCCATGGTAACTTCAAAGAAAATATCAAAGAATATGTAAGCTCATAGAGACAGAAATTAGAGTACAGGTTGCCAGGGGCAAGGGGCATAGAGAATGGAGAGTTACTACACAATGGGTGTAGAGTTTCTGTTTGGGGAGATGAGAAAGTTTCAGTCATAGAAGGTGGTAGGGGTACTGCAACATAATGAATGTAATTATTTGCACTGAAAGGTATGCTTGGGAGTAGCTGAGATGGGAAAGTTTAAGTTGTATATATATTTTCCCACAATTACAAAGAAAAAAAAGGAACTAAAGAGAGTGACAATTAAATGCAATATGTGATCCTTGATGGGATGTAACAAGGGAGAAGAAAAAGATCAAAAGGACATTATTGGGACATAGGAAAAAGTTGGAATGTAGATTGAAAGCTTTATATCAATGTTAAATTTCTTGAACTCAATTGCTGCACTTAATGTGATACATGAGTGAAAATTCTTGTTCTTAGGAGATGTACATGGCAGTATTAAGAATTCATGGGGGGCCGGCTTGATAGCCCAGTGGATAGGGTGCCGGCATACCACATGGGAGGCCCCGGGTTCGATTCCCGGGGACCTCTCCTAGCGGGCAGACCGCCTTGAGAATGGCAAGCCACCATGGGCAGGCCAGAGCCGCCGTGGGCAGGGCAAAAAGCTGCCACGGACAGGGCAAGAGCCGCCACGGGCAGGGCAGGTCGCCCGCGGATGGAGCGCAGCCAGCCACCCGTGAACTGAATCAAGCGCCGGCCGTGAACAGACGCAGAGACCGCCCACAAGCGGGGAAAGCCACGCCTGCACAGTGACCACTCTCGGCGCGTCGCCGCAGCGGGGGGAAGGGGAGATATGTAATAAAATAAATAAATCTTAAAAAAAAAAAAAAAAAAAAGAATTCATGGGGAAAAAAAGAGTTCATGGAGCATGATATATACAATCTACACTCAAGTGTTCAGAAAATGGAATGATAGATGCATATAGAAATAATGATATGGCAAATGTGGCAAAATGTTAAAATTGGTGCCTCTGGGTATGTGGGCGGTAGGGTATATTGGAGTTTCTGTATGGGGTTTGTATTGTTTCTGTAACTCTCCTGCCAATTTGAAAGTATTTCAAACTAAAAAGAAAAAAAAATAGCAAGCCCCAGGGCAGTCACTAAAAAATACCTCAAAAACATACAGTAAAGGGGACGGATGTGGCTCAAATGGTTGGGCGTCTGTCTCCCACATGGAGGGACCTGGGTTCAATCCCCAGGACCTCCCAGTAAAAAAAAAAAAAAAATACAGTAAAGGAAACAAGGGAATTAAAATGATACACTAGAAAATATCTATTGAACACAAAAGAAGGCAGTAATGGAGGAAGTGAGGAACAAAAAAATCATAAGACATATTAAAAATAAATAGCAAAATGACAGATGTGTAAACTACCTTATCAGTAATAGCATTAAATGTAAATGGATTAAACTCTCCAATTAAAAGGCAGAGATGGCAGAGAGATTTTTAAAAGTATGATCCAACTATATGCTGTCTAAAGTGACTCACATTATATTCAAAGACACAATAGGTTAAAATAAAAGGATGGCAAAATATACCAAGCAAATAGTTACCAAAACAAAACAAAACAAAAAAACAGCTTATGTGGCTATACTAATCTCAGACAAAATAGACTTTAAGGCAAAAAGTGATACTAGAGACAAAGAAGGACATTTTTAAATGATAAAATTTCAATCCATCAAAATATATAACAATTATAAATATATATGCATCCAACAACACAGCCCAAAACACATGAAGCAAACACTAACAAAATTGAAGGTAGAAATAGATGATTCAATAATAATAACTGGGGCCCGGCTAGATAGCTCAGTGGATAAAGAGCTCGCTGGGAAACCACATGGGAGGCCCTGGGTTCGGTTCCCGGGGACCTCTCCTAGCGGGCAGACCGCCTTGAGAATGGAAGCCGCCATGGGCGGGCCGGAGCCGCCGTGGGCAGGGCAAAAAGCTGCCACGGACAGGCAAAAGCCGCCATGGGCAGGGCAGGCCGCCTGCAAAATCGAGCACAGCCAGCCACCCGCGAACTGGAGCCGGCCGTGATGGAAGCAGAAGCCGCCCACAAGCGGGGAAAGCCGCGCCTGCGCAGTGACCAAGTCTCGGCGCGTCCCCGCAACGGGGGGGGGGGGGGGAAGGGGAGATATGTAATAAAATAAAATAAAAATAATAATAATAATAATAATAATAATAATAACTGGAAAGTTCAATACTTTATGTTTGATAATGGATATGACAACTACCCAGAAGCTCAGTATGGAAATAGAAGGCTTTAAAAAGAGTATAGGACTTCCAGGAAGATAGAAGTTCAGAGAGGCAGAGGGATCACTTCTCTCCCCCCAAAAATAGAGGACAGATGGAGACTGTCTGGAGAACTGCTTTGGGGCTCAGGATACCAGGGGAAGGTGAAACATCACCCAGAAAAGAGAGGGACAAAGGAAAGGAGTCTCATCTGGCTGAAAAAATCCTGTGAGTAGAACTGCAAAAGCAGCGGCTGGTGCCCATCCCTGTACCTATGGAGCAAATGGCAGTCTGTGGACTGCAGCAGCAATGGACTGCAGTGGCTGTGGACTCAGAGGTTTGCAGGGGTCCTCTTGCCCAAGAAAGAGGAGAGGGTGGGGCATTGCCTATAGCAAATTCATATTTCGGCCAGTGAACTCAGTATGCTGCATTGGAGGGAATCACACACTTCCAGGCAGAGCCATGACATTCTTTGCACTGAGAACCAGCACAGAGCTACAGATAATTTGCCTTCCCAAATACCTTTCCTACTGCCCTGGGCTGGTTGCTGAGAAGGCAGAGGGAGGGAGGGTGTGTCTGGACAAGAGTGGAAAACAGCCTCTGAGAGTTTGTTTGTGAGACTTGACGAGCCCTGAGGACATTACTTCTGCACAGTCTACATGCCTTAGGAATTACACTGAATGCATTCCCCCCTAGCACTTGGGGTCTGGGCTGAGAGGGCTGCCAAAGTGAGCCATCTGCTGGGCAGACCAGAAAAGTGCATGAAAAAGGAAAAATAATAGCAATTAATAAAAGATGCAAGCAGTTGCCTTACTGCCACACTCTCTAAGGCCTTTGGAAACTGGCCTGCACTCCATTATTGGGTCCTTAGCCCTGGTTTGAGCAGTAAACAGGGGCAATCTTAAATATTTAGAACAAGTTGAACCAAGAGCCAAAGAACAGTGGTAGCACAAAGTTACTTAACAGTAAATCCTTAGGCAAGAGAAAAAAAACTGAACATCAGAGTAAACTTAGCATCAGAATCAGATACCTAGACATCAGCAAAAAATTACAAGCCATATAAAGAGAAAAGGAAAATATGACTTAGGCAAAGGAAAAAATCAAAGCTCCAGATAAGACACAGGACTTGAGACAGCTAATCAATGAGTTTCATACAAATCTCCTAAATCAAATCATGTAGTTGAAAGGCAACCTGACTAAAGAAATAAAAGATATTAAGTAGATACTGAGTGAGCACAAAGAAAAATTTGAAACCTTTTGAATAGAAAAAATAATAAACCTTATAAGAATGAAAGACACTATAAGTGAGATTAAAAATACAATACAGGGGGCCGGCTGGATAGCCCATTGGATAGGGCGCCAGCATACCACATGGGAGGCCCCGGGTTCGGTTCCCGGGGACCTCTCCTAGCGGGCAGACCGCCTTGGGAATGGCAAGCTGCCATGGGCGGGCCGGAGCCACCGTGGGCAGGGCAAAAAGCTGCCACGGGCAGGGCAGGTTGCCCGCGAATGGAGTGCAGCCAGCCACCCGTGAACTGAGAGTCGGCCGTGAATGGAAGCAGAAGCCGCCCACAAGCGGGGAAAGCCGCGCCTGCGCAGTGACCACTCTCAGTGCATCGCCGCAGTGGGGGGGAGGGGAGATATGTAATAAAATAAATAAATCTTTAAAAAAAATTTTAAAAAATTAAAATACAATACAAGCACGCAACAGCAGATTTTAAATCATGGAAGAAAGAATCAGCGGCATAGAGGAAAGAACAACTGAAATTGAAGAGAGAGAAGAACAGAGAGAAAAGAAGGGGAAAAATTGAGCAGGGGCTCAGGGAGTTGAATGATAACATGAAGCACACCAACATAGGTGTTATGGGAGTTCCAAAAGTAGAAGAGAAGGTAAAGGGGGCAGAAAGAGTATTTGAGGGAATAATGGCTGAAATTTCCCCCATGAAAGACATGAATATACATGTCCAGGCAGCACATGTACTCCAGTTAGAATAAATCCAAATAGACCTACCACAAGACACATAATATGGAGAAAGCCAAATGCCAAAAATAGAGAAAATTCTGAAACCAGCAAGACAAAAGCAAAACATCACACACAAGGGACATTCAATAAGGCTTATTGCAGCTTTTTCTTCAGAAACCATAGCGGCAAGAAGACAGTGATGATATAAATATGGTACTGAAAGAGAAACTGCCAGCCAAGAATTCTTTATCTGTCCTTCAAATATTATGGTGAGCTTAAAATATTCACGGAACAACAGAAATTAAGAGTTTATAAACAAGAATCCAGCTCTGCATGAAACACTAAAGGGAGTTCTACAGGAAGAAAAGAGAAGAGAAAGAGGCTTGAAGGAGAGTGTAGAAGTGAATACTCTCAGAAAATGTAACCAAAAGGTTAAAAGGTGGACAAAAATAAGATATGACATATGAAAGCCAAAGGATAAACTGGTTGAAGTAAGTAAGGCCTTTACAGTAATGACATTGAATGTTAATGGATTTAACTCCCCAATCAAAGGCCATAAGCTGACAGGATGGATAAGAAAACATGAGCCATCCTTGTGCTGTCTGCAGGAGACTCACCTTGGACCCAAGGTTGCAAATAGACTGAGAGTGAAAGGTTGGAAATAAAGATATTTTGTGCAAATAGCAACCAAAAGAAGAGTAGGGGTAGCTTTCCTTTGTGAGACAAAACACACTTACAATGCAAAAAAGTAATGAGATGCAGAAGGCCATTTTATATTAATTAAAGGGACAATCCATCAGGAAGAAGTAACAGTCATAAATATCTATGCACCTAACCAGAGTGCCTCAAAATACATGAGGCAAACTCAGAAAAACTGAAAGGAGAAACAGATGTCTCTACAATAAAAGGTGGAGACTCCAATATGCCCCTCACATCATTAGATAGAACAACTAGACAGAAGATCAATAAGGAAACAGAAAACTTGAACAATATGATAAATGACCTGGACAAGACAGATATATACAGAACATTGAACCCAAATCAGCAGGTTATACATTCTTCTCAAGTGCTCCTGGATCTTTCTCCAGGATAGACCACAGGTTGGGCCACAACACAACTCTAAATAAATTTAAGAAGATTGAAATTATTCAAAGCACCTTCTCATAATAATGGAATGAAGCTGGAAATAAATAATAGGCAGGAAAGGGGACATTTTGAAAATATATAGAGGCTAAACAACAAACCCCTAAACAATCAGGGGGCCAAAGAAGAAATTGCAAGAGAAATTAGTAGATATCTTGAGATGAATGAAAAGGAGAACCCAACTTATCAAAACTTATGGGAAACAACAAAGGCAGTGCTGAGAGGGAAATTTATAGCTCTAAATGCCTATATTAAAAAAGAACTAACATCAAAGATCTAACTGAACAACTGGAGAAACCAAAAAAAGAACAGCAAACCAATCCAAAGTCAGCAGAAATAAAGAAATAACAAAAATTAGAGCAGAAATAAATGAAATTGAGAACAACAACAACAAAACCAGTAGAGAATATCAACAAAACCAAAAACTGGTTCTTTGAGAAAATCAATAGTCAACAAAACTAACAAAGAAAAAAGAGGAAAGATGCAAATAAATCAAATCAGGAATGAAAACAGGGAAGTTATGACTGACCCTACAGAAATAAAAAGGATCATAAGAGGATGTTATGAGAAACTGTATGTCAATAAATTAGACAACCTAGATGAAATTAACAAATTCCTAGAAATGCACAAACAACCTACAATGACTCTACAAGAAATAGAAGAACTCAACAAACCAATCACAAGCAAAGAGATTGAATCAACCATCAAAACTCTCCCAACAAAAAAAAAGTCCAGGACCAGGTGGCTTCACAGGTGAATCCTGCCAAACATAAGAATTAATACCAATCCTGTTTAAACTCGTCCAAAAAATTGAAGAAGAGGGAAAATTATTCAACACATTTTATGAAGCCAACACCACCCTAATTCCAAAGCCAAATAAAGATACTATAAGAAAAGAACATTACAGATGAATCTCTCTAATGAACATAGATGCAAACATTCTCAACAAAAATACTTGCAAATTGAATCCAACAGCATATCAAAAGACTTATACATCACGACCAAGTGGGATTTATTCCTGGTATGCAAGGCTGGTTCAACATAAGAAAATCAATCAATGTAATACACCACATTAACAAATTGAAGCAAAAAAACCACGATCATCCCAATTGATGCATAAAAGACATATAACAAAATCCAGCATCCTTTATAAAAACACTTCAAAAGATAGGTATATATGAACATAATAAAGGGCATATATGAAAATCCCACAGCCAACATCACACTCAATGAGGAGAGATTGAATGCTTTCCCTCTAAGATCAGGAACAAAACAAGGCCCACTGTCACCACTGTTAGTCAACATTATGCTAGAAGTTCTAGCTACAGCAATTAGACAAGAAAAAAAAGCATCTAATTTGGAAAAGAGGAAGTAAAATTCTCACTATTTGCAGATGACATGATCCTATATTTAGAAAATCCCAAAATATCTACAATAAAGCTATTAGAACTAATAAATGAGTTCAGCAAAGTGGCAGGATACAAGATCAACAAGCAAAAATCAGTAGTGTTTCTATACACTAGAAATGAGCAAGCTGAGGAGGAAATTAAGAAAAAAATTCCATTTACAATAGCAACAAAAAGACTCAACTATCTAGGAATTAATTTAATTCCTAGATATTAATTAATTTAATTCCTAATTCCTAGGAATGTAAATGATCTGTATTAAGAAAACTACAAAACACTGGTAAAAGAAATCAAAAAAGACCTAAACAAATGGAAGGACATTCTGTGTTCATGGATTAGAAGACTAAACATTGTGATGATGTCAATTCTACCTAGATTGATTTATGATTCAATGCAATATCAATCAAAATTCCAACAGCCTACTTTACAGAAATAGAAAAGTCAATTACCATATTTATTTGGAAAGGAAAGGGGTACTGAACACCCAAAAGCATTCTAAAAAAGAAGAGTGAAGTTAGAAAACTCATGCTCCCTGACCTTGAAGTGTATTATAAAGCTACAGTGGTCAAAACAGCATGGTATTGGTAAAAGGACAGACACCCAGACCAATGGAATTGACCTCTATGGTCAAATGATTTTTGTTAAGCCTACCAAGTCCACTTTTCTGGGACAGAACAGTCTCTTCAACGAATGGTGCTGGGAGAACTAGATAGTCATAACCAAAAGAATGAAAGAGGACCCCTAATCTCACTTCCTATACAACAATCAACTCAAAATGGATCAAAGACCTAAATATAAAAGCCAAGGCCATAAAAATCCTAGAAGATAAGGTAGGGAAACAGCTACAAGTCCTTATAGTAGGTAGGGGTTCTCTTAAACCTTATACCCAAAGCATGAGCAACAAAAGAAAAAATAGATAAGTGGGACCTCCTCAAAATTAAACACTTTTGCACCTTAAAGGACTTTATGAAGAAGGTAAAAAGGCAGCCTACTCAATGAGAGAAAATATTTGGCAATTACACATCTGACAAGGATCTAATATACATGACATATAAAGAGATCCTACAACTCAACAACAGAAAGACAAATGATCTGAATTTTTAAAAAGGGCAAAAGACCTGAGTAGACATTTTTCTAAAATAGAATTACAAATGGTGAAAAAATACATGAAAAAATATTCAACATCACTGGCTATAAGGGAAATGCAAATCAAAGCTACAATGAGATATCATTTCACAACTACTAGAGTGACCGGCCACTATTGACAAAATAGAAATCTACAAGTGTTAGAGAGGATGTGGAGAGATAGAAATGCTTATTCACTGTTGGTGGGAATCTAGAATGGTACAGCCACTGTGGAGGTCTGTTTGGAAGGTCCTAATAAACTTGAATATAGACTTGCCATGTGGCCCAGCAATATGGCTACTAGGTATAGACCCAGAAGAACTGAGAGCAGTGAAATAAATAGATACCTGCATGGTGATGTTCATAGAGTCATAATTCACAATTTCCAAAAGAGGGAACCAACCCAGTTGTCCATCAACTGATGAATGGATAAAGAAACTATGTTATATAAACACAATGGACTACTACTCAGCTGTGAGAAGAAATGAAGTAGTGGAGCATGTGACAACATGGATGAACCTGAAGGACATTATGTTGAGTGAAGCAAGCCAGGCACAAAAGGACAAATATTGTATGAGTTTGCTATTATGAACTAAATATAATGAGCAAATTCATGGAATGAATAGCTAGAATATGTTACCAGAGAAAAGAGTGTGGTTAGAGAACAGAAAGCTGAGGTTTAATCTG